>JAKUCV010004872.1:0-36218 GCA_028386065.3 Turnera subulata | reverse complement strand
TCTCAACATACGCTAGTCTTGATTTATTATTACAACCCATCCATAATAATAATCGACTAGGGACATTTAAGAATATGAAATATTCTAGGGTTATAAGTATGTGCAAGCGTTTATCTCATAAACGATACTTATTGGAATAACCTTAAAGTGTATGTACATGACTATAGATAAACATCCATGATTGGCTTTTGGGCATATTACTAACAGCTGTCGCGCATACATGATGTATTCCATGTTTCGATGCTGAGGCGTTATCGGTCTGATCCTAGTCATGTTGTATCCCCGACAGAGGTGGAGGTTTCTGAGGATTTGACCTATGTCGAGGAGCCGGTGGAGATTTTGGCTCAGTAGGTGCGGTACTTGAGGAGTCGTACTATTCCTATGGTTCGGGTCAGATGGTGCCGTCAATCTCCGAATGAGGCTACTTGGGAGATTGAGTCCCATATGAGAGAGCTGTATCCACATCTGTTCTGATTTTTCGTATCTTGTAATTTCGAGGACGAAATTTCCTTAAGTGGGGTAGAAGTGTAACGCCCCGGATTTTTATAATGGGATTTTCAGAATTTTTTCAGAATTTATTCTAATTTTTCCCTTGAGGTATTTTTGAGTTTTAGTCGAGGAAAAAAATTATTATGCCTTGGAAATGTCAATTTTAAGTTGGTATTGTTCATGGTTCGGGTCCCGTGGGAAATGAATTCGAGATCGGGGTGAAACGCGAAGTTTAACGTGGTTTCTATTGAAACTACGTCGTTTTGGTTTAAAAAAAAAAAAAAGAGTTGAGGGCGCGTTGACCAGGCAGTGGGTTGACTGCACCTAAGCGGACGACGGGTCGTCCACTAGGGCGGCCAACCCTAGCCCGATCTCCCTTTTCTTCTCTTCTTCTCTTTTCTCTTTCTTATTCCCTTCCCTTCTTTGGCCGCCGCACCTCTACTCTTCCTTCATCTCTCCCTCTTCCTTACCTCTCTCTCTCGCCCTCTCTCCCTCCCATCGTCACTTACATTTCATCTTCTTCTTCACTTCCTCCCCTCTACACTGCGGCCACCACCTGTTGCAGAGGAGGTCGAGGCGTGGGCCGGCCTGAGCAAGACCGACGAGAAACCGCCGGTTGTGGTGCTGCCTCCGTCGCCTCCGGTAAGCCGCTGCACCTTCTCTCTCTTCCTCTATTTCCTTTCTTTTCTTTTGTTGTGTGTGGTTCTTCTCGATTTGGTGGTTAACCGATTTGGGGTTTGTTTTGGTGGCGAACGTGGCGGTTGTTCGTGTGTGTTGTTGGACGGTGGCGGGCGTGTGGGGGTTGTGTCATGGTGGTATGTGGTGGTGTGTGGTTACGTGTTGCCGTTCTGGCAGTGGAGAGCTCGGGTCTATGTAGATTTGAATCCGGCACCTGCAGTGTCGTTTAGTTCCGGGTAAGGATTCGTTACTTTGGTTCTTTTCTTGCTTTGGTTCTTTTCGGGATGCTGCGAAAGTTGAGTGGATGAATTGGGTGCTCGGGTTTTGTTTTCCAACAGGGGTATGGGGCTTCGGATTGGCTGGGACGGATTCCGGGCAGAATCGGTTGTTTGTTCCGGGTAAGACCCTCTCCTTGCAATTCATTGATGTTGTCGTCTTGGTTAATTGTGGAGTTGTATGTGAGTTGGATGTGAATGGTTTTGGCTGTTTTGTTAATGGCAGATTTGTCGAGCCAGATTCTTTGTGGTTGTTGGTGAAGTTCCGACGAGGTTCACCAGAATCTGGCGAGGCTCGGGATTTTTCTGGCTAAGGCTCGGGTTTTATTCCGGCATTTAACGGTATTACCGATGTTGTGTAATTTATGTTCATTCATGGCATGTACTTATAATTTCGGATTGGGTTATGTATTATTGGTAATGTACATATTTGAAATCGAGAACGGGAAATATGTGGAATATAACCGGGTGCTTACCGACACGGGTAGAACCATAGGCCGAGAATATTTGAACTCGGGAAAAACCCTTAAGTGGAAATTGGTCCGAATCAGGCCTAGGCCCGGTAATGTGATTTTTATAACTTTATTTGATAACCATTGGACTTAGATGGGCTTTAGGCCCGGGGACCCGTTAAGAACATAACGAATGGGCCATAGGCCCGGGGAACTACTTAAGGACTTAGTTGGGCTTAAGCCCGGTGAACCTTAGGTCCCGATACTCGGAGTTTAGGTGAGAGAAACACCATATCGGGCTTAGACCCGGAAATTACATAATTGGCTAGTTAGGGTCGGGTTTAACTCAGTTGGGCATTTAGTGATCATGCATGCACGTTTTGGTTGTAATTGTTTTGTAATATTTGTGTGTGCCGGTATGCTACATGTTATTAACTGTGTTGAATACCTGTTGCTTATGTGCTGAAATGCTATGTATAATATCTATGAGCTGTATTGCCATGTTAAACGTAATGAGCTGTTATTGCCATGTTGTGATATGTGTTGTTTTGCTATATCACGTACATTGTGAGTCTTAGGCTCTGTTTAAAGAAAACTCTACAATGGTACACAACCTATTTATAACTTTGAGGAGGCACTTAAAAAAACTTCATAATTGGTATCATAATGTACTTGGATAACAAGCATTCTACTGTGGAGCTGTTGACCGGTAGCACTGAGTGTGAGAGTGGATACCCCTCGGGATTTGTGTTGGATAATAATAGAGAGTTTTAGAGACTGTGCCTTGGGGATTAGATGGATGCGCCCCTTGGTTAGTTTAGTACTTGATATTGGTATGTACTGAGAGCATCCCTCAGAGAGGCGCCGCCATAGAGAAGGTGGGTGTACCCTTTGGTTAATTTATACCTGATATTGGTTTGCACTGAGTGCACCCCTCAGAGAGCCATCGGCCACCTGAGGTGTTTCAATGGTTAGTATTGCTTCGGATCTTACCCCTTCCGATGTGATTATATTTTGGGTTGAGCCATGGACTGATCAGTCACTAATGCGACCGACGCACACAGTAGAGGGCCCTTAATAATAAAGAGAATAAAAATTATAATCAGATAATTCACATTATTCCTATGTGTGTGGTATTTGACACGTGTTAATCGTGTGTGTGTACTTGTGCTCGTGGACTTACTCACCCTACGAGCCTGTCTTCATGTGCCTGTATATTTGTCTTATATTATACATTGAGTAGGCGACTCATATAAATCGCCACAGTGGTTTTACAGATCCATAGTTGCTTGCTGATAGTTTACTTCCACATCATGTTTCGGACTTCTCCATCTCAGCAGATAGCCGTGTTTCCTTCCTGGCGGATCCATAGTTTGACACTGCATATGATTACACTTATTATTGACTATTTCTTTATTTCCACTGAATAATTACTTTCGAGATGTGGATTTAATTTACTTTGGATTTGGCCATTGTTACCCCGGCTGATTTGCCGGTGGCTGTTTTGGCTGGTTGAGCCTGTTTATACTTTGGACATTTTACACCCCGATGTATATTTCTTGTTGGAAATTATTATTTGGGAATTTTGTGATATTGTTTTACACAAAGTTTTGGCATCCCTGGATTAAAGGGCTTTTTGGTCATTTCATATTTATTTATGTTTTGTATAATTGTTTCTAGGATGCGATCGTTTCAATTTTTATATAGTGTAAGGATTAACTAAAAATAGTATAACCAAATGCAAGAGGTGACATAACACTACAAAGGAAGCACTAATGATAAACATATCAGTACAGAATAACACCTTTCTCTTCCCACGCTCTTTCCCCGATATTCTTGGACATATGCAACTTTCAGGAGATACATGAGTAGAGTCTGTAAGCATAACTGATACTTTTTGCAAGTATACAGGGTTGTTGTAGCACACAAGGTCGTCTCACAGGGATCTTTGTTAAATACTACCTAACCGAACAATTTATGATTATCTAGAGAATAATTAAAAGTGATGCGTTTGAAGAATGAATTGGAAAACTAAAGCAAATAAAAAACGATTTAAAGTCAATAATATTAAGTGTCTAGAACTTCGGGGAATTCCTTGCCAATATTTCTATGCAATTAAGCTTCGCATAAGCAAACCATGTTTTGTCACCACATAACTAGCCTATGTAAAATCTATGAATTAATTCTGAAAATAAACTCTCTTAAAAGAAACGGTAAATCTAAGCTAGATCGATAACTTATTCTCGTAGTGCCGTAAAATTCCTTCCTAGTTTATGTCTACTATCCATTTGCCAGTGATGAAATAAACTAAAAGCATTAAGAAATTTACCTACTTAATCTCCAATAAAAAGCACGCCTCCCTCGAGGTCGACTTTTATAGTCCGGTTAACATTTTTCTATAGGCAAACGACGTTGTCACTTAACGTTTCCCTATTATGCATTTATGCTAATTGGTGATCAGGCAACTAACATAGTGAAGTTTCATTATCGGATTAAAAGAAAAAAAATTCAGAAATAAAACTTTAATTAATTGTGCATGGAAACATTAACAAGTTCAACCCCTAATCCTGGACAAGAATTCTAGCAAGACATAGCCTTAAAGAAAATAACAGTTACTTGGAAATAATTCAACATAATTAATTCAAGGAGTAAACTTACAAGTAGATGGAGCCCAACTTTAACCAAATGAGACAAATCTCCAAGAATAGAATTTTTCCAAAACCTAAAGCCAAGCTGAAATTACAAAGTAACAAAAGAAAGTACAAGTTCCCTAGCTAATTGGGTTTTTTGCCAAATGAATTGTTGGAGGAGAACTTGATGCTTTGTTCCTAGCTTGTCTTGTCTTTTATAGTGTAGGAGGGGACCATCTTGGGTAGCTGGAAGTGGATGTAGGTGGCGCCAAAAGTGGAGCATGTGTGGCTCCTAATTTTTGCGCCAAAAATAAAAGTGCAGGACAACCTTCTTCCCTTCATAATTAGCTTCCAGAACCAACTCCTTCCCTCCATTTCTACATGTAACGTGAGTGGCTCCTTGTGACATGCAGATGGCGCCACATGCATTTGGACAAAGTCTTCATGTGTGACATCAACTAGAAAAAGGCACCTGGATGGAACCTTTTCACGTGACGACAAAGTCCAAGTTTGGACTTTTGCTTCTTTCCTCTTTTCCTCTTCACCCTGGGCTTTGGGCCACCATGAATTGGTCCATCATAGTTCTAGGATGTTCTTGTAAGGATCCTTGGCCCAAATTCTGGGAGGTTGCATCCTGTCTTGCCACGTGTCTGTCGATTGCCCATGCTACAACAGCTCACATAGGCAGCCTATGCTGGAAATGCACATCTTGTCCGAAAAATCCATTTTTTTTCTAAATTCAATAAAAATGTTAAAAACCTGAGGAAAAGGAAATATAAAGATAAAAGGGAGAAAAATGCTAAAAGCAAGACGGATAAATAAAATAAATAATATTTTACAAGCTAAAAACTGTTGAAAGAACCCGTGAATTGAGTGCAAAATACGCACTCATTAATAACAAATGAGTCAACAAACAGTGATGATCTATGTTCTTTTCCATATCTGGTCCCCAAAATTCTTAAAGACACAGAGTTTTTTAGCCAAGGTGCATTGTAAGAAGGTGAGACATTAGCTTGTATACATTCTATAACAATCTTTGAAACGCCCCGACCCGTATTTATCAGCCTCAATAAACATGTGCCGAAACTGTACAACAGTAGAGACAATACGAAACATAGCCCAACGGCCCAAAGACAATATCAATGAATATAACAGAGAAACCGGCCCAACGGCCCAATGTAATCAAAATAAACATCAGAAATCTGGCCCTTCGGCCCAACATCAAAACAGATCACCCAAACCCGGGAACCCAAATTTTAGCACAGCGGAAGCAATTATAATCTCAAGACACCATATGCAAAACCTGATGCAATCTAATGGATCCGAGTCCTGCCCGAGGGATAACGCCGCAGCTTGTCTGGAATGCATCATACCTCAACCACAAATAACCCAACCTACGGGATGAAAGCCCGCAGGTGAGGGGTGAGTCCGAAGTGCTCACCAACCAAGGATAAACAGAGATATGCCGGTAACCATAATACTTTCAAAAAAAATACCAGCAAAAGACAACTCAAGATTCAACCAAATCATGAAGAAGCCAAGACCAAAAGAATTTTTTATTATTATTACCAATTTTATCTTCCGGGCCCCGTCACGGATAAGCTAGGGTTGTACCACGTTGTCAACCTGTTCCTGGTGCCAGACAAAAAAGAACCCAGGATCAACATCCCAATAAAAAATCTCAGGGATCAACATCCCAATCAAACCAGCATCAACATGCCCATCACAAGTAACCCAGATCATGGCCACCATAAAACGGTCTCAAACCATCCGGTCGTACCTCTACTTACCACATGACAATTAAGTCATATCCATTCCAAAACCAAATCATACGAATCAACATCCCAAACCCAAAACCAAAAGACACGACTCACTCATTAAGTTTTCCAATTTTAATATCCAGGCCCCGTCACTGGACAAGCTAGGGTCGTACCTGGTTATTAACTAATTCCAGATGATAGGCCAAACATAACCCGGGATCAACATTCCAATAACAAACCAATCCGGGATCAACATTCCAATATCCAAATCAAACCGGGATCAACATCCCATAACCAAGAAACCGACCATGGCCACTACAGAATTTGCCTCTAACCATCTAGTCGTAGCACTACTTTCCATGTGACAACTAAATCATCATCACAATTTCCATTTCCAATTCCAATACTCTTTTCTCAATTATCCATAATCAACAGTCCAACATTTATCTCAACACAATATCCAAAGATTCAACAACAGCCAACACAGCAGTTCAGTCAAGGAAAACAATATCAAAGAATCACACACTGAACCAACATCAACAAATCCATATCATCAAATATCCAACAATAATATGTATCATCACAATTTCCAATATTCATTTTCTCAAGTTATTCAACTAACCATTATCTCAAGTTAATCCACAGACTAAACCATCAACAATTTCATAACACCAATTTTTCACAATTAACAGATCAACATCAATTACAACACAATATTCACATAACCAATAACACAGTCCAACAACAGCAACAACAATAACCATAGTAGTCAAATAACCAACAATGACCATCTCAATAGTCCAATCGAACAATAAAATACACAAAGTATTATAGGTACATACCAAGGGTTATCCATCCTAACCTTAGCCGATTATCAGTTATGGAATCTCAACAGGTTCAAAAGTCAGTTCCTCGGAATACTGCTCGATACCAGCTCCTATATAAAAAGTTACAAATGCACACATAAGATGCACATAATCGGTATGCCATGATGCCATAAAGCATAAATTAAACCCCCCCATCGGTTATACGTCATCATCTCCAAAAAATTATTATACTTGTCAAAAAATTTTTTAACAATTACTATTATTTTATTTTTTAATCAAAAAGGTATTATTATATACACTTAGTGAAATATTCCCTAGAATATACAATACCATATTTATTTCCAAAACATTTACCGAAAGTAGTCTTACATATATATTTCCAAAAGTTATTCCTAAAATAATTTTCATAAGAATTATATATATATATATATATATATATTTTCAAAATACTATAACTCATACTTACCATATTATTATTAAAATAACCATAACATAATTACCTTAGTTTCTTGAAAATAGTATAACATGATAATTACTTTATTTATTTCTACAAAATACTGTGTATTTATATCCCCCAGAAAATATATAATCCACATATATATTTTTCTTAATTTCTGGTTTATAATTATTTATATCAAATGTTTTTTTTTAAAAGCTGGGCTGTGAATAGTACTAGCCTAGTCCAACCCATCAGACCACATGTCAGCCCCTGCGCAAGGCCCAGGTCCAAACTCCTTAGAGACATCCAGTTCAGCCCAACCATCAGCTCACTAGCCCAAGCTCCCAAGCCCGAGGTCAAACCCAACCAAGCCCTGGGTCGACCCGACCCGTGGCCATGACCCTGTCGCATAGTCAGATTACTCACCCCCAACCCGGTGCTTCACGGGTGTAGTGGCAGGCAGGCGGCGCGACGAGGCAGGCGACTCCGAGGCGGAAGCGACAACGAGAGGAGGCAGCGGAACGCTGTGCTGCAAGCGGCGGCTCGGAAAGAAGGAGGCGACACGTCTGCAGGTGGTGTCGCGTGGGGCTCGCGGCTGTGGTGGTTGCTAACGGCGCGTCGAGGGGCAGAATCGGGAGGCGAAGGCGGCGTCCGGTCGGCGACGCTGCGAGGAAGGAGATGGCGGGGGTGGTGATGTGTGCGGGGGCGCGGTTCACTACCGCGTGAACAGTAGCAGGGGAGGTGAGGAAGTTGACGAGGTGACGTGGCAGTCACTGGTTGGTGGATGGTGTTTGTTGTGTGTTTTCTTTTTTTTTTTTCTGGTATAGGTTTTGTTGGTGAGTTGCACTGGTTGAGTTTTTGCAGAGGAAGGAACGGGAAGAAAAAGTTGACAGTGAAGAGATGGTACTAGGTTATGAGAAAGATGGTGTGCACTGGGAAGCAGAAGAATCAAAAGTAATAAACGTGCATGGTACTGGTAAGGCACGAGTAACTCAGGAAAAGGCAACTCACAAGCGTCACAGGAGAAGGCGGCTCCAAAACTCAATTATGCTGTCGTGTACCGTTCGGACCAGAAAATAACTGATATACCACCTTAGTTATATTTCTGGTGTGATTTTTCTGAGGATTCCGGGACCCGAAAAATACCAACTTTGGTCCGTAAAATCCATGGAAAAATCACGAGCACGGGAAAAACCTCGGTTTCAAAAAACGATGCCCGATTTACCTTGAATTAATTACCCAAGATTAAATTCAAAGGTAAATCATTGTATATCAACTTTTACAGTCCCGGTAAAAATATAAATTTTTACCCGGGCTGTTACACTTTTATCCATTGGAATATTTTTAGTAGACCTAATAGGGAATAATGATATTAATCCCTTGCCACGGCCTTTGCTTATTATTCCTGGAGGAATAAAAACTTGCTTATTTGTCTTCCCATGACTTGGTGGGGTCTCTTGGATTTTGTACCTATAAAATTTGAGAAACATCAAAAAAATAAAGAAAGAGAATTTTAATGAGAAGACTATGGATGGAAAGAATCCTTTACGGCTAGAAGTAAAAAATGAGAATTACTCTAAACGATTACCAAGCAAAAATTACTAAAAAAAATAAAAGGCATTTGTTATTTGCATCTGTTTTTTTTTTCATTTAAATTGTGTCAACTGTGACCGGCTCCACATCATCTCTTTGCCAAATGATTAGTTCTTCCACACCCAAAGAAGTGGTTGCAACAAACTTTGACAATTTTTTTGTTGATATGCTTGTGCAACGTCTTCTAAATCATTTTCTTCTTCTACATCTTGTAAATTGTCATCACTATTATTGCTAAAGGTTGGAACATCATAAGAGTTGCGTGGTTCTGCCTTCAATACCACATGCCATTATTTGCTTTGTCACATAGAAAACCTGCATTAGTTGGTTATCTAATACAAATGGCTCCTCAGTTTTCCGCTGTCATTGATGATTGACACTAACATATCCATATTCATCCATTTTGGCTCTTCTAACTTTTTCATAGATATCGCACCACTTGCAACGAAATAAAACCACTTGTCTTCCACCAAGAGATTGGAGCTCAATAACCTCTGCCAATGAGCCATAGAGATCAAGCTTTTCACTTTGAACGCCAACCGCACCAATTACAACTACTCCGCTATTTTGCATTTTTAGGTTTCGATCATACTCTTCTGTGCGAAACCGATATCCATTGACCTTATAGCCATTAAAGCATGTTACATATTTAATAGGACCACGTGACAGGGATTATATATCTTTAAGATGCTCACTTTTTTCTTGTGCCTATAGTGTATTAACCTACGAAAGATAGACAAGAAAAAATTAATAAAGAGAACTGATATCAAATGAAGGTATAAAATTTTTAACAATGACAACTAAGCATACGTTGGCTTTAAACCAATTAATGAAATTTAGATTCCATTCGTTATCTAAAATTTTGTCATGCCTATTTGTTTGAAGTTGGGAGTACTCCCTATAAACAAAATAAGAAGATGTAATATTCTTTTCCAGAAATGAAAATTTAAGACAATTACAAACATTATCATGAATAAGGTCTTACTCCAAGAATGGCTAAACTTCATGGTAATTTTTTAAGATGTAGATATAAGCTTGCTGAAACTCATGTAAATCAAGATCACGTCCCATGCCACCCCCCAATGCTTGTCCAATTTGTGAAAAAATAGCCAAGTGTCCACAAGTTTTTGCACCACCATCAGAATTTCTTTCTACACAATTGAACTTTGTCTAAATACTATGCAGATACCTGAGCAGAGAGTCATACATTCATTTGCAATGTAGCCCTCGACAATGGAAGCTCAGGACGGGCCCTATTACGAACATATCTTTTTAGAGTATACATTGTCCGCTCTATAGGATACATCCATTGATACTAAATTGGTCCACCAAGTTTTGGTTCTTCAGCCAAATGAATTGGTAAGTTTAGCATGAGATCAAAAAAAAAAAGGTGGAAAAATCCTTTCTAGTTTACAAAAAGTCACTGGAATTTGAGTTTCAAGCTGGTTTAAGTCATTAATTGTCATTGTTTTGGAACACAATGTTTTGATGAACAATGATTACTCAACAGGTGGTTTAAGTACTGTTTTCGAAAGTACGCCGCGTATAGCAAGAGCAAGGAGATGCTCTAAAAGAACATGACAATCGTGACTTTATAGGCCTAGAAGTTTACTGTCTTTAAGGTTAACAGAATGTGAGATACTGGATGAAAAGACATCTGAAGCTTTCAATTCCTTCAAGAATAAGCAAAAATGATGCTTCTCCATTGGAGATAATGTGTATACTGCAAGAGGAAGCTCTAACTTATTTCCCTTTTGAATTGGATGTAATTCTGGCTGCAAGTTCATCACCTTCAAATCAAGGCGGGATTTAATAGTGTCTTAGGGTTTCCCTTTAATATTCATTAAAGTTCCAAGCATAATATCACCGATGTTCTTCTCAATGTGCATCACATCCAAATTATACCGTAGCAGAAGTGTTCTCCAATATGGAAGTTCAAAAAATATTCTTCTCTTATTCCAATTATCACCTCTCAATGTATGTGATATTTTTACCTTTTTTTCCAGCTGCCATGATTAAAGTAATACCTTCAAGATCTCTCACCTGATTAAGAATATCTTCAGCAGAGTATTTCTATAGAGGTAGCCTTTTCTCTTTGGTACCATCAAATGCGTCTTTATCGTTTCGCCATCCTTGATTGCGAGGTAACTATCATTGATGACCCATAAAGCATTGTTTTCCATCATTGGCTAATCTCAAAGAGCAAATTTTCTTGTTACAACATGGACAAGCCAATTTTTCCTTTGTACTCTACCCGGACAAGTTTCCATATGCTGGAAAATCATTAATTGTCCATAACAATGCTGTATGCAGGCTAGAAGAATGTTGGGCAGATGCATCAAGCGTGTCCACACCATAATTCCATAACTCTTTCAACTCTTCAATCAATGGTTGGAGATATATGCCATTGGTGTCCCCTAGGGCATCCGGACTGGGGATGAGCATTGACAAAATAATATTATACTGCTTCATACACATCCATGGTTGCAAATTATACGGGATAAAGATGACAGGCCATATGCTATGTGGCTTTTTAGAATTTCCAAAAGGTTGAAAGTCATCAGAAGCAAGACCAAGCCTAACGTGCGAGGGTCTGATTCGAAAAGTTCATGGGCTTCCTCAAAAGACATCCAAGCCATTGAATCAGCTAGATGCCTCATAATTCCATCATCTACTCTCTTCTCAGAGTGCCATCTCATAAAAGTAGCAATCTTTGTAGATAAAAACAACCTCTACAGCGTAGGCTTGAGTGGAAAATAACGAAGAGTTTTAAGAGGTATACTTTTACCCTTGGTTGTATGCCTAGTTTCCCCATTTTGCTTGTCTATTTTCCATCTTGAATCCCCACAGACTTTGCAAACATAATTTTTATCCTCTTTCCAATACAACATGCAGTCATTAATACACGCATCATTCTTCTTGTATGAAAGAACAAAATCGTGAATGATTTTTTTCGCATCATAATCGGATATTGGCAGACATGCTTCATTGGGCAACAATTGATTGTTTAATAGTTCCAACAGCATGGTGAATAACTCATTACTCCATCGGCCCAAGCTTTTCAAATGAAGCAACTTTAGTATTGCAGATAATTTTAAAGAGCCGTCATACAACGGATCCTCAGATTCTTTCAACCATTTCTGAAACTTTTTGCCATCATGATTTAATTGTGCTGCTTGTTCATCTTCACTTGATTGACTGAAGTTCACCTCATTCCCATCAAAATCTTAAAAACCAGGATATAGACCCCTTACAAGTTCTTGCAATTCATTTTCTTACTCATAAAGCTCTAACTCCCCATAATTTTCAGTATCAGAATTTGATTGAGGTTCCCCTACTCTTTCTCCATGGTGATACCAAAATGTATAACTCGGAGCATCCCATAAACTTTTAAGTATGTCTCATCCACATTTCTTGTTTCTGAATATGTATTGCAACATTTGATACAAGGACATCTGCTTTTCCTAGTTCTCTAGTCCGCTAAAAAGCATAATCTAAAAATTGGTTGATTCCTACTTTGCATTCCTCACTTAGCAGATTATTAAAAAGTTCTATCTAGTGTTTACTTGGTGCCATTTTCTTATAATGATGTGTCTGAGAAATCATCAAAAGAAAAAAAAAAAGAGTGACTAGACTAGAGTAATACCTAAGGACAAAATTGAATATCAAAGACTAGGGAAAATAACATGGTTAATGTATAAGGTGTACCTATAAAAATAATGGTGTGTTATTCTAGTTAACCAACTATAAAGTTTATGCTTATTTAAATTTTTTCCACTATCAATATGTTATGGGACTAATACCTTTTTTTGGTACCTGTGTTGCTCATGATTATCACAATTCACATCGGTATTTCAATTTGATCACATTTCATCCCTCAATTAAACCCGATTTGCCTAATTTGGTTATTTTGACCGTTTTACCCCAGAAATTGATGACGTGCCAGTTTTTTCGCCGACATGTCATCAAAGTAGGTCGCATTGGCCTATCCGAACCAGTTAATCCAGTTGTCAGAAAACCGACCCAAACACATTTCCACCCGATAACCCAAATATCTATTTTTAGAATTAAAAATAGATTGCAGATTACTGGAACGAAAAGAAATATTCATTTTTAGAATTAAAATATTTGGAAAAATAAAATAAAAAAGGGAAAAAAAAGTTCGGGTTGGGTTTCAGTTAGACTTTGGGTATCCACTGGGTTTCGTGTTGGTTAGGTGAAGAACCCAAGTGAAAAACCTGACAAGTCATTGACTTTAGGGGTAAAATAGTCAAAATAAAAAAATTAGACAAATTGAGTTTAACTGAGGGATGAAATGTGATCAAATTGAAACACCGGTATGAATTGTGATAATCAAGAGCAACACAGGTACCAAAAAAGGCATTAGTATATTAGGTTTTTTAACACAAAATAAGTTTATTATGAATGACAAAATTATCTAGTATTTTTCCCAATCCTAAACATCCCATTAAAAAAAGTAGTACTAGCAAATTTTTTATATCATTACTCTACATTTCTATGGTAATTAAAGTACTTAATAATCTAATTATGCAGTAAATAACAGGTTCAAAGAAATATAAACAACGTAACTAATGGTGTAGTGTACCTTCAATTTGTTGCTTTGTAAAAGTGTCACCAATGTCAACAATAACGAGTCAGAAGGTTCAGCTCCAACCGTAATTATTTTCTACCTTGTTCCTAATAGGAATCAAAGACAAAAATTTTATTACAATAACAAGTGAAATCAGAAAGTTTAATGCTCACATGCAGCAAGATGAAATCCAAGTCAGCAATAATAAACTAGGCAGAGAACTGGTTTTGGAGACATCTAACAGGACATGTAATCATTAAAAGTCATCAATGCAACTAACCAAGCCAGTGAGACTAACAAGCAAGCTTATGTACTCACATGGAGTGGGTCATATTAAGGATAGGTGACATACCAGTCTCCAAGTCTAGTTATTTTTGCCAAAGCAAAGAGCTTCTGCTAAAGCTGCTGGAAAATTTCTAAAGAATGATAGAAGTACTAAAATAAAGAGGACAGTAAATTTGATCAGATGCATCAAGGGTTAGTAAATCTGATCATGCTTAAAGAACCAAATATCAAGATTTATGAGAAATGCAGTAATAATTGAAATAGCAAAGAAAAAAATTATATCCCTAAATAAGGTATATGAGCAACTAGAGCCTGCTACGCACATCAATGCACCCTTTGTTGGTGCACTTGCTTTCTTTTTTGCCCACAACTAGCTAGCAGCTTAAGTTTACTTCCATTATTTTGTAGCTAGTTGAGGGTTGTAGGATATGTATGATCTATACACCATAAAATACCGTACCATTCATGTTGGTTGTTATTTAGAAATATTAATCCTAGCATTATATATATGTATTCCTGATTAAACCTGATAGTATCACATGATTCACATTAGAATAAGTAACTACCTATTCTAATTAATTAAATTGGCATTACAAACGATCATCTACCATATTATGATTTTCTTATCAACATCACCAATGTTAAAGCTCATTGGTTTGGTGTACAACCCTATACAGAACTAAGAAAATGAAATTAAAACACAACACCTGAAAAGGATACCTAAACAAATACCTTATAAAATCAATTTTGGTGGCAACATTGCATATAAGTTACACAAGTGCTGATGAGTCTACCAAACAATAAATGGGGAAGAAGAATCAATAAATAGAACAAAATAGTAGATATATATAAAGTTAACTTCAAGATCAACATCCCGTACGTCCAAAGGACACATCCAAATCAACTTAAGTAATACTTAACTAATACCATCTCTTTTGTTCATTCTACCCATCTCTTTTATTGCAAAAACTTACTAAAATTAAATTAAAGGAATATATCAAATAAAACACTAACAACAATAAGAGATGCACCAAAATCGAATGCTATTAGTTGCAACAAGGTCTATGAGAGGAAGAAGAAATAGAAACCCACATCATATTATGAAGAATCCACAACGAAAATTTCCAGCAATGCTATAAAAGAATATAAATTAGTATTCACTAATTGGTAAATAAGAAGCCAGAGGATGAAACTCACCTTAAATTCTTGCCCTTGATACTTATTTTAACAGATGCCGTTAAAGGGAAAAAAAACTTGATTTATATGAATGGAAAAAACTTTATCTGGTCATGAAATCTAACTTTGAAGCCTTACACAAGGACCAAAAAAGGCTTTAATCCTTATTAAAAATATTGGACATTAATTAGATGGCAAAATTTTCTTTTTTTTTTGTGAAAGGGCAAAGGTTTCTTAACTATTGAAGTGACCAAAAAAACACATAACACAATTTCGCCAAGTGGGTCGTATCCCAATTCCCACCCAGACCATTGTTCTTCTCCCCTCTGCCCATATCTGCCAACTCTCAGCCTCACCGCCGGCGGAGATCAACCACCTCGACGGAGAGGCGTCGTCGTGTCTCATTGTCGCCCTCTCTCTGGACGCTCTCCAAAAGATCTCCTTTGCTTCCTTTCCCTCTTCCCCTACTTCGAGAACTCGCCCTCCACTGCGACCGTCGAAAGATTGGCCTTGACAACGACGCCCTGGTCGCAATCTCGACCATGCCCACCAGACACCAAACGAACTTGCGAACACACGAATACGCTGCAAAACACCATAAAACCGAGCCCCCAACAATAACCATAAAGGAATTAAACTTGGCACTTAACTATAACCAACCTATAATTCTAAAACCAACCCACATTTTTTTGTTGTTGTGTTGTGTTTTTTTTTTCTTGCAGCTACTGGAGGCATGGAGACGTTAGTCGCAACCTTCACTGGCACCAATCGACAAGGGCGCCGGCTCTCCGTGGCGATGCGCGTGTCCTCACACGGTGGCGATGTTCATCACTGTCATCCTCGGTTGCGCCGTCGCGTGTGGTTGTGTCGCTCCCGATATGGTTTTTTGTTGGGCGCGTGTCGAGATGAGTGGACGGCGGCGCCTGTAGATCCGAGTTGGGGCGGCATTTTCAAATCCAAGCAGGGGCGTCGTCTAATGTTGCCTCCAGCGGGGTCTCTCTATTGCTTGCACGACGGTGGTTCGCTAAGGGGGACGATGCGACGACACGATAGGGATTAAGGAGAAAAGATTTTTTTTCCAATCATTAATACTTGAATATTAAATTGGTGCAATTAATTAGTTTCTCCGAACGTTTAAAGTTGTGTTGATGGTTGACAAATACAAAATTTTATATCTTGCTAAAAATGGGTAAATATTTTCACACATTTTTAAAATAAAAAATTATAATTTTTACCTTTTATATTTAAGAAAATATGACAAATAAATAATATTTTTAGTTAAATTAATTAATTTACATGCGTATTAATAACGGTATGATATTTTTTTGGTTGTTTTTTTTCCTATTAATTAATACATTAATTATGAGTATTAAATTGGTGTAACTGGGAATTAGGTTTTTAATTAGTTTTTCATATTATTTAAAGTTGTGTTAATAATGAAAAAATTTTAAAAATCCAAAGTTAGAATTTGGTTAATTATTATCACAATTTTTTTTAATTTTTTTTATTTAAAAGTATGAGAATTAAATAATATTTTTATTTAAATTAGTTCGTTTATGTAGATATTTGTGAACACCTAAATTTGAGCCACAAATATTTTACTAAATTAGATTCCAAACATGCTTAACTTGAGGTTAATGAGATGATTTGATTTTGAGTCAAGGCAAGATAAGAATTTAATTTAGTAGAATTAATGTATTTTGGTAATCTAAACCTTTGTGCATCCAAACTTTAATTAATACTCATAATTAATGGATCCTAGGTTCGTGATCCATCAGTGTTATGCTTGACCCTCCCTTATCTCTGGCGGACACCATGCAACATGAACCAGAAACCCAATTCCCTGAAAAGCACCTCCCACACCGAAAACCACATCAGCCATCTGCAAAATTCTCCACCCTCGCACGAATAACATGCAGCAACCTAGCAGAGGAGAGTGCAACACCTTCGAAAACCACCCTATTCCGATCAAGCCAAATAGAACGTATAACTAAGCCAAAGACCACATTCCAGGAGACAAAAGAACCACGACCCTCAAAGAAAAACTGGCCCCAAGAAGACAGATGGAGAAGCAACATCCACACATTTTGAACAGTCGAGAAATCCCGCAAAGTGTGGAGCACGGATTCAGATGCGTGCTGGCACCTCGAGCATAAAGAGGATGCAGCCAAATGCCGTCTCTGGCACTCCGCATTAGTCATAAGTCTATCATGTAATACCAGCCAGATGAATGTGCAAACCCATTGGGGTACCTTCAACTTCCATACCTTCTTCCAAATAGAATCAGAATGGTCCCAATAAGGTGAACCAAGCAATGAGTAAGCAGAAGCAATAGAGAAATAACCATCAGCACAGCCACCCCAACATAGAGTATCCAGGCCCGCATTTGGAGAAGGGCGCTCAACTCCAGGTCCCATCGCCATTAACCATCAATACTAGTATAATCCGCTACCGTATGTGCAAGCATCTCGTCCAGAAGTACACCTACCACCAGCGACGAGAGCACCCCCAGGTCTTCCACCCAAATGTCGCACAAGAAGTGAATCCGATGCCCATCTCCCACTATCCATACAATACCACTAAGGAGGGTCTATCACTACTCACAAAATCCTCTCCAAAGTGGAGAGCATCCCTTCCTATGAAGCGTGGCCGGCATCAGGAGCCATCGTAGATTATACTTCGAGAGCAAAACCCGAACCCATAAAGCTTCAGGCTGTGTCAAAACTCCCCAGCCAGCTTTTATCATGAAAAACAATTATTCACGACACTAGCTGAGCGCACATTCAAACCACCCATCTCTTTCGGCTGACTTACCTTCTCCCACAAAACTAAATGGATTTTCCTACCATCTAGAGTGTCCCCTCAAATAAATTGGCATCATTTAGCATCCAACCCCTGACAAATACTCCGGGGAAGATGTGTTGTTTGCATAGTAAACTCCGGGAGAGAAGTAAGCACTGACTGAACCAAAGTCACTCTACCAGCCAAGGAGAGCTACATAGCCTTCCATCCACTCAATCTGTTGCTAACCTTCATAATAACATTCGAATAGGTAAGCCGGGTAACTTGGTCATGCAGCAGAGGCACTCCCAAATACTTCCCAAGATTAGACGTCAGCAGCATGGCACGATTAGAGCTGATTTGTTTGGCCAAACACTCATGCACATTCTTTGAACAAAATATCTTTGACTTTGCACGACTAACCTTGTGAACCGAGGCATGGCCAAACAACTCCAAACAGTCCAACATACACTGTGCCTGGCCAATGGAAGCTTCCCCAAACAACAATAAATCATATGAAAAAAATAGATGTGAGAGTGGTGGCCCAGCTTTCGTAAGAGTAATTGGAAGCCATGAATTGACCGCAACCCTTGCAGAGACGAAATGACCCAATCTCTTCATGCACAACACAAAAATGTACGGGGATAGAGGATCCCCTTGCCGTATCCACCGAGAAGGCTGGAAAAAAAATCTATCATCTCACCATTCCGTAGAACCCTTGTCCGTGCTGTAGAGATACACTGCATAATAACCACCACCAGCTTGGTGGGAACTCTTGCTAAAAGTAATGTTTCCTCCACAAACCCCCACCGGATACGATCATAGGCCTTCTCTATATCATTTTTCATGGCCATGAAACCGACAAGACCAGTCCTGGTCCTCGTAGTATGGATAACTTCCTGAGCCACAATGATGTTATCAGTAATGTGCCTTCCAAGCACAAAACTATTCTGCTCCGGGCTAACCAACAATCCCATAACAGTCTTTAGGCGCGAAGCTAAAAGTTTAGTAATAATCTTAAAACACACATTGCATAAACTAATTGGCCGAAACTGAGTCAAATTCATAGGATGATCAACCTTGGGAATAAGGCAAATCAAAGTTTCACTAACCTTCAGATCCACTCACCGTGAAGAAAACACACCACAAACATATTGAAAGATATCCGGACCAACCCGCGCCCATTGGCTCTGATAAAAAAGAGCGTGAAAACCATCTAGACCTGGAGCTTTCAAAGCTCCCATATCGAAAACTGCTTTATGAACCTCAGCTTCAGTAAACTCCTGCGCTAGCTGCTCTTCTAAGTTCACAGGAAATGCGAGAAAAGCATCCCCCAAATCAACCCGAAAACCACGACCCTCTTCCATATATAAGTGCTTATAAAAGCAACAACCATGTTCTTCAAAACAGTATCATCATACTTCCATACCCCCGCATCATCCTAGAGAGCCTCAATCTTATTCCTCTTCCGACGAACTTTCGTCGTTTTATGATAAAAATGAGTATTCAGATCGCCTTGAGACAACCATCTACAGCTGTGAACACCCAAATTTGACCCATGAAGATTCTATTGAGATTAACTCCATACATGTTTGAATCATAAGAATGATGAGTTAGTATTGGGTTGAAGCATGGATGGGGTTTAATTTTAGTAGAATGTATACGTTATAGTAATTAAAACTTTTATATGCCTAAGATTAATGAGACGATTTAATCGTAGGATCTGTTAAGGACTAAAATGCTAAAATGTATTTTATCTCATTAAATTTGGGCTTGTTTATTTATTGAACCCAATTATAATTATTTTTGGGTTGAAGATAAATGTAAGGGTCCAATTTAATAAGGTATGGACTTTTCTTCAGAGTTGTATAGCGCATTAACACCTTGCTTGCAGACAAATTTAGCTCTGATTTTCGTGGAAAATCAGAGTTAAATCATTCCTTAATAGCAAGAATGTTTTTGGTATGATTTTGGCTTAAAATGAGGAATCAATGTGTAATTAGTCAATTAGGAGATGATTGAGGGGAGTAGTAATCAAGAAAGCAGAGGATATTGAGCAGTCTAGGGGTTAATTACGCGGTAGGATCAATCAGGGAGGAATTAGGGGAGAATCGGTACCCAAAAAGGAAAAAACGGGTGAAACGCATAGGCGCGGGCGGTCATCCTAGGCCTGGGCGGTCTTCCACCCATGACTGCCTGGCCTGGCTGTCATCCATAGGATGACCGCCGACCATGGCGGTCATGCACCTCTTGAAACGCGTTTTCTCCCCGATTTTCGCCCGTAATCTAATTCTACTCGGTTTTGGCCTAGATTTTTGGCCATTACCTTGATCATTAAGTTGGTCCACGCCCCTGGGCTACCCAGAACACTACAAATAAGACCTCCTCTCACATTTCAAAGGACACACATTCTATTACACAAACACTCTTCATAAAGCTTAGAAGCTTGGAGAAACTCTATCTCTCCAAGCTTAAGAAATAGTTGCATAGGCAAAACTCTGGTAGAATTTCGTGGGTAGCATCATCCATTGAAGGCAGCAAGAGGGGAAAATCGAGAAGAACTCTAAGATTGAATTGAGGAGTGGGAGGAAATTGTGTGGGAGGCACAACCCAAACCAAGGAGCCAGAGGAGGGCTACAAGAGGTAATTGTAATCCCTTTTTGTCTGACCAATTATTGTTGAGATGTTGATGTTGGTGATGATGTGATTGTTGTGATGCCATATCGAGAACTACGTGGGCTTTGAACCCGGACGCTGGGGTACGTAGGTAGTTTCTAGTGGTGGAAACTCAAGCCCAATCTTCTTCTTCTCCCCCTTCTTTTTTAATATTCAGTTATTATGTATTTTGGTGATCACACTTGCACACTTGCACAAGGCACACAAAATCCTCTAATTGCACAAAGTTTCGCCCAAACACCTTCCCATCCATGACGAATCCCCAGGTCCAGCATCTTTGGTTCATTATCCAGTTGCCTAAATGGAGTCACATAAAGCGGTTTTCCCAAGTTTTTGTCCCTTAATAAAATTTGGGTGGCGACTCCAAAGATGTTGGATGACGGTTATGAAGAAGGTGTAAAGGAAAGGTGAATAGGCCCAAGTGATTTTGGGTCGGGTTTTCACAGCTGGCAACTCCACTGGGGACTTTGAGGGTTCAAGAAACTTTGTGCAATTATTGAATTTCTGTATGCCTTTTTATGTGTCATCATAAGTGCCCTGCATTCATGATAAATGTTGTGAAGCCTTTAGCGTAGGAGGGCCAAGGGATCCAAGTCCGCTGCAATGCTTTCCTTAAGCGATAGTGGCTTGTGTGAACTGGTTTCTCGCTGCTCAAGCAATGATAGGGATTAATGGGCCCCAGACCTCACGTGATATCCTTTATCACATGTGAGTAGGCCAAACTATTCCTTAGCGGCAGTCTTTCAGCCCCCAACCAGCCGCATACCCTGAGCATCTCATGCATGATGAATCAATAAGTGGTACGTGCATTTTGTGTGATTATTGTTGTGAATTTGAGTATGTGTAAATAGAGTATTTTTCTTTCAATAATCCAAAAAAATCACAAAAAATATATAGGAAAGTGTATAGTAAAAAAAAATTCACTAGGCCCGCCCCACACCGGCAACGGGCGCTGCCCCTTTGACCCCGCCCGCTAACCGGCTAGCGGGACCGCCGTGCCAACTCTGTGCAGGGGCAATATTGCGTAGTGGGATCTGATGAGTCTAGTGAAGGAACCCTGGGCAGTAAGTAAACATGTTTAAGCTGATGATAAATTTTTGATGTTGTTTCCCGGGTTGACATATGTACTCAGTCGGTCTACCTTGCCTTAGGAAATTTGCATTTGCATACATCTGGCATTGCATCACATGTCTTCCAAGAAATAAAATACAAATTCGAGCTAGGATGTCTCACTTTTTCAAATTTTCATCTTTTTGGCCTGAGTCTTCAAGGAATGAAAAAGGAAGAAATGTTTTTTTCAAAAAAATGGGAAAAGTATTTTGCAAGTGTATTCCACCACGTTTCCCACCAAGTATTTTTAAATTTTTGACAATAAGATAAAGCCTAAGTTTAGGATTCCCGATGACTATGAACTTCACCATTAGAATTGAACCCTTAGGACACCAGGGGTGGGTAATGCCTTAGTTGGAAGGAGATGATGAAGATAGTAGGGATGATGGATACATCACAAGACAATGATCCCAGTAGACAGGGAGATATTGAAGACATTGGGGATCGTGGAAGTATCTTAAGGCGAAAGGTGGGAAGAAGGCAGAGGCAATGATGAAGCGTAAACTTAAGACACCAAGGTAAATTTGGGCCTTCTCGTGAGAGGAGATGTAAGCCCCAATGTTTATGGCAGAAGAGGGGAGATGGGATGACTTGGTTAGGCTTTCTTGTGAGAGGAGATGTAAGTCAGGATGTTCCCCCCCCATGGAGGGAGATGTAAGCCCCGATTTTCATTCGCGAATCCAGTTGACAAGCCAAGCTGAGGAGCCGAACTAATGAGCCAAATTGATGAACCATAACCAGAAGCTGAGTTGATGAACTGGGTCGACATGCTGAGCCCGGAAACCGGAATGCAAACCCGAGCCAAAGGACTAAGCTGACAAGCCAGATTGATAAGCAAAGCTGAGGTATCAAGTAGAGACACTGCCGTCGGGAGAAGATGTAGGTACCAGAAATATGGATAGAGTGATGTCCGAGGATGGGGAAAGGCAGCATAGCTGCTCTTTAGAATCTAGAGGCTAAGTTGAGTCAAAAGAGGCGATAGTTGGATCCTATTTTTCAACAGTCAACAATATCACTATTTATACTTTGATTTTTCATATAAGGAATAAAACTTTGATTTCCTTATCTCTTGTGTATATGTGGCACTGTGCATGGCTTCATGATATTCTATTGGATCAATTTAAGGGACCACAAAACGAACTACGAAGACCCGATTCTGTGAATGTAATCTGACCTTACCTAACACATATTCGACCAACCCCAACTGATTCCTAAACACATTCAAACACATGCCCATGTTGACACCTATCTAACCCAGCCTTCATACCCAACCCATCACATCCGCCATGAACACTTATCTAGAAAAGTTGCTTCCCAAAAATAAATTTGGATTCGAAGTGAATTATGTCTAGTTGCACCCTAACTCAAACGGGTTCGTAAAGTTCATCGGGTGGCCTGCTTGTGGAGTGTTCTGTCTCATTGGCTTCTTAGCCTGTCGACTTACCTTCATCTATAGACCCAGGTGCCCCGAGGCCTTCACCTTCAAGGCAATCATACTCGTCCCTGGGACCTCTAGGGGTCGCACTGCATCCACCAACTCCATTACCTCATCGTGATGAGTTGAAGTGACCCGCTGCCTAGGCCAAGATTCTTCCAAATGCCCAATTGTTCCACATCCAAAACACACATCCGGAATATCCTCACAGCAAACCTTATACCACCAGTTCTCAATCTCCATCGACCCAAGCAATGGCTTGGATAAGTCCACCTCTATAGTAAGGCATGTGAACTTGGCACGCTCTGCCTGCAGGTTATTGACATCAATCCGTACTGGTTTCCCAAGGTGCCGACTTATCAAGGTAAGAATATCCTGCCGATAACACTCTACCAGTATCTTTGGCATTTGTACCCAAAACATGGTCCTTGTAGGCTCCTTCGACACATCAAAACTTGTTGCCCAAGACTGTACAGTGAGATAAGAACCCTAAGAACCCTGAATCATGCAAGGCCCATCCGCTAGAACATAGGTATAATCCTCCCTCTTTTCATGGCGAACCAAGAAATAATCATTATCCAAATCAACCACCTGGAATCCCCCTTGCGGCTTCCACAAGAAAGCTATTTTTGAGCAGATTACACGATAGCTAAATCTGCATCCCAAAGCCTTAATGATCACCGAAGAGGTCCATGGACATGCAATATGGGATTTGAACTGATTAGAGGAAGTAAACGAGGGCCTATCAGCCATCATCTGAACCCTAACTTCCTCTTCTGTCAACTTGAAACCTCGATAGGGTATAGCGTCAGTATGCCACTGCATAAGTTTGTCCTTAAGGGTGCGTTTGGTTCACTGGACGAGACTAGACTGGACTGGACTAGACGGGACTGGACTGGACAATTGTACTGTCCAATTTAGCGTTTGGTTTGATGGACAATAAATGGACTGTTGTACTGAATTATATTTGGTTAGCTGGACAGAACACGGGACTAAATACTGTAATATCAATATTATCCTTGATGCTGTAAGAAGTTATAAGTATGTAACATTTGCAATTTTAAGAATTAATTATTTAATTTTACGATATAAAAACCAATTACAATGCTAGGAGCATTTTTGTAACTTGAAAAAAAATTACATTACGGGTTTAAAAAGTAATCAACTACTTGAAGAAGAATTTTTATTATTGTGTATAAAATTTTGACATTGTGACGATGGAATGGTTTAAATGGTTGAATATAAATTGATCATAAGGAAAATCAGAATTTTTAATTATTATGCATGACATTTTGGCACTGCAAAGATAGAAGGGCTTAAATGGTTGATTGTAAATTAATCATAAGGAAATTTGCATTTTACTTCAAATATGTTTTTATTAATAGTACATCCATACAAATATTAAAATAACATAAATGAAAATCTTTTATTCCAAAATTAATTTTGACATATTAATATTATTAAAAAAATTAACAATATTTAATATTATCATGATATCCATTGCAAATAATTTTGAATTATTTTTCATGGATATTCTAGATGAGATTTGAAATTGCTAAAATGTCTAAAAATACAAAAAGAAACGAATAAGAATTTAAAAATATGTTTTGATTTGAGTTATATATGTTTTTAATTTTATTTCCTTCCTATTATTTGATTTTTATTTTTTATTTTTTCATTCTCTCTGTCTTCTCCTCAAGCCCGTACTCCTCTTCTCTTCTCCTCTACGCACAGATCCAACACCTTCCTTCTCCTCACTCATCCTCTCCCCCATTATCAATCCCACAAATTCAAAACTAAAATTAAATTAAACTCAATCCCAATCAATTCTTCCCAAGGATAACAGAAATTGCAAACCATCTACCCATAGCCACAACACCTCTTATTCGCCTCCTCCTCTCCTCTCCTCCTCCCTTGCCTCCCCACTTCTCCTTCTCTTCTTTCACGTTTTTTCCTCCTCGTCACTGCAGTCATCGTCAAGATTAGATTCGTCTTCACAACCGCCGACAACTCCCGAGCCTCCTCCTCCCATCCGCCACATCCTCTCTTATTCTCCTCCTCCCATCCGCCACATCCTCTCTCCCTCTCCTCCTACCTCCGATTTCTCTCCTCTTTCTTTGTTATTGTGCCGCCACCACAAGAGATCCAGGGATGTCGAAGAAAAAAAATAATGGGGAAGAGGTAAGGAGAGGAAGATGAAGAAAGGAAAAAAAAAGGAAGGAGAGGAAGAGGAGAAGAGAGGAGTCGTGGAAAGAAAGAGAGAGAAGGGAATGAATAATTTTGTGTTATTTTTATGTTTTTATTGTCTTGGTTTTTTTGTCATTTTTAAATTTCGACGAGGGTAAAATCGGAAAGAGAATAGTGTTGTCCATGGGCCGGGACTCTGTCCACCCGTTTTCTTTGGGAAGAAAAAAATTAAATTTGTCCCTAAATAAATGGACACGCCTCCCACGTAAACAGTAAGTCCCGCGTTCCAAACATCCCCTTTTGGGACACTGTCCCAACGCGCCCGTCCCAGTCCCATGAAACAAACGCACTCTAAAGGACGGCTTACTCAATAGTCCTATTGCGTCTTGGCTGGTGGGATCCGGCGGCTTCGGAGGCCAACGCGCACTTTGCGCCGCCTCTGCCATGAAAACCAACACCTAAACCCTACTCCGAAAAACTTGGAGAAACCCAAAAAATTAGGAGACATGATATAGTATACCCCATCATGGGACATTCTAGATACGGTAAAGGAAGTTACAATGATGAATGGTGTAAGGAGGCTTCAGCTAAAAATGCGATGAGTAGGTAGAAAGCCAGGAAATTGACTCATGTGCACTATAATTATGATGAAGATGAGTTTGATAAGTATGGAGATGAAGTATGGGATCGTGAAAGATTTGGAGGAAGAAGATGATGCAACGAAAGAGGAAAATACTACCCGAACAAAAAAGATTATGCAAGGGAGGAGTATCGAATTCATAGAACTGATCGTGCTAATGAAAACATCGAAACCAACAAGCACGGCAATGATGGGTTATGGTGCACATATTAATTTATGTTGTACACATGGCAAGTCCATAGTCACAAAATTCGCCAAAACTGCAACGTTCGGCGAATTGGTTTGTTCGAACCAAAACGTGATACTTGAGAGTACCCGTTCGTTTTGGTACAGGTACCAATTCGTTACCAATGGCAAATTGTTGGGTATTACTTCTTACCGGCGGCGGATGCGCTTTCTGAAGGTTAAAAAAGAAGAGTGTTCGGCCTGGGGAATGTACTAGGCTATTGCATGAGGATGCTTGTTCTGCCTCTGCTAATTAAGTAATGCTATGCTCATCTTGTTACCCAAAAAAAAAAAAAGACGAGTGTTTTTTTATTTTTTTTTAATGATTTTTATACCAAGCCCAACCATTATACTCTCCATAAAATATGGGCCTTTAAATAATTTAGGAATCCCAATTTATGAAACCCATTTATCATTCCGCCAGTTCTTTTATTTTGGAAAACGAACTAGTTATGCCAAGAAAATAAAAAAGAAAACGAAACGGTCTGAAAAAAAAAAAAAGCAAACGAAACAGTGGTTAGGTGCTTAAGGGGTATTTCTCCTTGATAAACACAATATAATCAATCTCTCTCCAATTCTTAGCCAATTTTTGCTTCCTTATTAATATGGTTTTTGGAAAAAGAAAATCACAAGTTTCGGTTGAACAAAATCTCCAAAACAATGGGAAGATGGAAGGTGGAGAATTCAACAATAATGAAGGGTGGCAGCAACCAAATACAACAATTTCTCTCCCACCAAGATAACAGGGAAAGCCTTTATTGAGTGAAGTTGTTACCATTGGTGCTTCTAATTGAAAAAATCCTGGAGGTGTAAAGCTTTTTGGATATTTCAACACTGCAAGAAGGAACATAGTTGCCCATACACTAGGATTCTTTGTCACTTTTTTGGGGCTCCACCAGTAGTGAAAGTGGGCATTCAACGATGTCAAGTATTATTGGGTGACCGAGAAACATGCGAAAGAATCTGGAAGAATGTTGAAGAGGTAAAGCGACTTGGTGTGTCTATAGCTTTGAAGCGTTCTATTGTTAGTAAAAAAAAAAAAAGTTGAGGGCTTGAGTTATTGAAACATCTTTTAATAAATTGGGAAGAGATAGGGTGATCTAAAGGTCATTTGAGAGCTGTGTGCAAATGCTATTCCCTTCAATGTTTTAGAAGTCCTCAGTTTATAGAGATGGTAGCACCAATCAATGTTGGACCTATAGGCTACAAGGCACCATCTTCTAGGAAAAGAACAGTATTACTTGTTGAATAAAAAAGAAATGTGGAAAAAAAATATTGCTCCTCTCAAGAATACTTCGTATAATCATAGATTTCGCATTGTTTCAGATGGGTGGATAAATGTAATGCATAATCCGTTTGTCACGCCCCCGCTTAAGCGCAACCGGCCAGGTATCGTATGCACCCACATCGTGTCACAGAGCACCCCAAGGCCTATATATGTCCCCACAGAAGCTCGTTGCCTCTGCCTCGTGGGTTACTACCCAAGAACATGCGCAGCGTAAACGGAAGCAAAGCTGACAAATGCAATGGCAACGTAGACACTAAAAAGTGTAAAACAATCCATACCACTAATGTTATCGAATTCTGCTGCAAGGGGCACTACTCATGCTAGATATAGACATATCATCTTTTATAAAAAGAATACAATAGGACAAACGACTCGGCTAAACCCATCAACCTACAGCCCGCACTCTCATCCTCGAACCTGAAAGACAAGGGGAGAAAATGGGGGGGGGGGGGGGGGGGAAAAAATGGGGGGGGGGGGGGGGGGGAGTATAAAACTCAGTAAGTAAATAAGCCATGCAAGAAAGTAACAACAACTGCACACAAAGCTCGAAATGAGCTACACACAGCCACGCAGCATCTAACACAGTACATGGCACACAACAAACACATATCGGGCACACACGCCCCAAAACATCTCATTCCCCCCGACCACTAGGGTATGATGTGCCCCAAGGCAGCCTGTGTAGTATGGTAGCTTATACAGGTGTTACTCCTTAGCCCATAGCCCCACGTACGAGGCATACCAAATATCATATAACCCACTGCCCCACGTACGAGGCCTACAGAATACCGAATAGCCCACAACACCACATACGTGGCCTACAGAATATCTAGCTACCACAACTCACATAGCTCCCGGCGGACATCGTGTCACACCTGTAATAGCAAAGCGGAACTAACTCCGCAAGGTCAGTGCCATCGCTTGCACAGGGTAGTTGTAGTACTTCTATCATGGTCATATCCACAGGGACTCGGTGGAGTCCGTTACTCCTTAATTAGACAAACTAGGCTTGAAACAATTAAACAAAAGTGGAAATTGGGTGAATGCTAATAGAAAGTTAAAATAAAAAGTAACAGCAGTGTTCAAATAAGAAAAGATCAGATTTGGTGAAGTCTTAGGCATCCGGGGTTCACATCTTGCTCTTATGCTCTAAATTGCTCAACAACATCGTAACAGGCTGAGCCTATTTGACGCCCTGTGTTTAATGGGATGTCTTGAAGGGGCTCCCAACCTAAGATACTACCAACGGCTTTCGATCTTATTGAGAGTTCCTTAAGCTTCCGTCTACCCCCTGTCACTAGAATACACGTCCACTTGAAGGTGAAGTTTAGTGTTGGTGCTGGTTACCCACAGTCTCTTCCTATCTTCTTTCGAACGGCTAGGGAGTGAAGGCTGACCATTGTTGGTCTAGCTCGCTTGGCTTTTCCTTTCGGTCCTTCACCAAGCTGCTACTAGATGAAAAATAGGCTACTCAATAATCAATCAAGAATCAGATTAAAAGTGGTGTCATTCTTCTTGACTGTGCCGCAACAGGCTGAGCCAGTGCTAAGCCTGTGGCTTAGCCTGTCGAGAACACAAAGTCAATTTGTAACGCCCCGAATTTTTGGTATTTATTTTCTATGGATTTTCGAAATTTTTTTAAAAAATTTTATTTCCAATTTTACCCTCGAAGAATTTTCGAGTTTTGGACAAGGAAATTAATTTATATTCCGGGAAAATGTTAAAATTAAGTTTAAATCATATCATGTTCGATTCCGTAAAGTTTGATCGTGTTTCGGTCAAGAAATGCGGGCTTTAACGTGGTCTAATTAAAACTACGTCGTTTTGGGTTAAAAGAAGGAAAAAAAAATAATAAAAAAAATAATAATAAAACCTAAAACCCTATGCGTGCGTTGACCGTGGGAAGAGTTGACCGCGCCTTGACCCAAAACGACGTCGTTTTGGTCAAGGCCGGCAACCCTAACCCTCCTTCTTTTCTTTCTTTTCATCTCTTTTCTCTTTCTCTTTCTCTTTTCTTTTCCGTCGTTGCTCCACTTCTCTCCCGCGATCTCTTCCTCGCCTCAGATCGTGCAAGCTACGACTCTAACCTAAACTCTCTTCTCTCCACATCTCTTTTCTTTCTTTTTCCCACGAACCCATTGATTCCCTCCTCTTCTCTCTCGCACAGCCACCATTATCTCTTCCTCCTCCTTACCCGTCACCACCACTGCAAGTAGAAGGAAGGGCTGCAGTGACGGGGTGCTTCTGTGCGGGAACGGGCGCGAGTCGCCGACGCCTATCCAGTAAGTCGCGCCGTCCTCTCCCTTGTACTCCCCCGTTTTGTTCTCGCTTTTGACATGTTGGATCGATTGTGCTAATCCAGTCTTGAACGTGTTGTGTTTGGGCTTGATGATTTCTGCTCATGGCGGCGAGTGTGTGTGTTGTTTGGTGTGGTGTTCGGGTCCATAGGCATGCTTGCTTCTGGGTTCGTGGTGGTTGATGGATGGCGGAGTGGTTTGTGGCTGTGTTGGTGCCGGGTCCGGATGCCGTAGAGGGGTAGGTTGTGCTGCCTCTGTTTTTTTTTCTCTTCTTCCTTTCTTCTTGTGCCGATGATGCTGTAAGTTTGATTTGGGGTTTGTCTTCTTTGTCTTTGAGTGGTGGCGAGTAGATGGTGGTTGTTGGGTGACGGCGGGTTGGCTGTTTTTGTTGTGGCGACGAGGCGTGTCTGCTGCTGTGTTCTCGCGTTCGAGGCGTTCTGGCGGCGGGTTTGGCTTGGGTTGCTGATCGGGCCTTACCGGGCAGTGGCCTGGTGTGGGACTCGGGTTTGGTTCCTTTTGTTCCTTTCTGGTAAGCATTCCGAAGACTTTGTTTTGAATTCCAAAACTATAATACTCTTGAGATAGATGTTCGGTTGGGTGTTCCTTGGTGTGCACATTCTTGCTGTGAATTTAAGCCGTCGTTGCTTATTATATTGGAATCTGAGAGCGAGTAAAGTAATGGGTTGGATTTTGATAACAGGGTCTATTATTCGGGTTGGGCAGTTTGTTGTGGTTTCTTTTCGACGTGTCGGGGTACTGTTCCGGCGAGGCTGACCGGAATCCGGCGGGCTCGGGAATTTTCCGACGAGGCTCGGGTGCTGTTCCAACAAGACATAAATTTCTTTCCGGCATGACATGGTAATTTTCGATGTTGGCCGTTAGTTGATTTTGTACATGTCATGTTGTGTAAATGCATTTAATTAATGTATTAAAACGATATGGACTTAGTGGAAACCGGGTGTGCGAGTTGTGAGTGGCGCGGCCGGAATATATTTCCGACGCGTTTAGAACCGTTAGGCCGAAAAGGTTGGGCTCAGGAGTTCAATTTGTCACGACTATGTTAACGGGCCGAGTCTAGGCCCAATAAATGTTAAGCAGAGTGTGTATGGGCTTTAGGTTCAATGACTAATGAAGTGGGCTTTAGGCCCAATGGCTTGTATTTAAGATGGGCTTTAGGCCCAGTAACTATTATGGGAATAGGCTTTAGGCCCAATGGATAATTAAAACTGACAACTATTTTGGATATGGACCTTAGGCCCAAAGGAGGATTAGACCTAATGTTTTAATTAAGTGGACCTTTAGTCTTGGACTAAGATTATGAGATTGTTTGGGTTTTGACCTTGATGGTTAGTAACGGGCCTTAAGCTACGGGATAAACTCAAGATCATACATTGGCATGCATTTATTTATTTGTGATGGGTAAGCTTCTTATATGAGGTGTGTATTCGTAGGACGTTATGGACATAGGAATGTTAAGGTGGAATGAGCGTCGGCTTCCGAGACATTTAATATGGCCCAGGTGAGGACTTATAAACCTTTGTATGCATTACTGCCTACAATGCTCGGTTAACTGTCATGTTACATAAAGTGGTATTAATTGTTGGTCTTGGATGCTGTATGCATGCTTGTTGCTGTGCTTATGTTGCTATCTGCGAGTGTACTATGTTGGTGATATCTCTGATGCAGTGTGCATGATTTATGAACTGTGTACCAGTGTGATATAATATGCCTGTCGTGCATGAGTTGTTTTGTGTGTTAAATAACATGATATATGGTTTTGTGGTTTGTGTGGTGGATTGTGGGCTGGAGGCCCGGATTTGAGATTATGATGTTAAATCCACACAACTATGTTTGAAATAACGTATGGTACAATTCTTAAAGGATAATTGTGAATTAAATACAATTATAATTCTACTGTGGGGCTGTTGACCGGTTGGTTCGAGCGGGAAGTAATACCCCTCGGGATAGCATGCGGGTTTGCATGTGGGCCTGTGATGGCCGGTTCTATCTCCCTCTTTCTATCTCCCCCTTTCTACCACTCTCTTTCTCTCTATCTCTATCTCTCTATGGATATGTTTGGGCTTCGTGCCTGGTTTATTTGGGCTTATGCCTGGTTGTTTCATGAGACGGGACCGAGCTCGACGCACACAGTAGAGGGCCCTAAAAAAATATTTAAACCTAATAACAAGAATAATAAGATAAGTAACGATAAGTGATGGTTGAAGTCTGGTGATGACTTGTGTTGTATATTGTGAATTGTTTTGTGCGTTGTGTTTGCTATTGCCATTGCCGGTGTACTCGTAGTTGATTTGTTTTGTATATTATTGGTTTATTTGTCTGCGGTGAGACAGTGGTTGGTCTAAACCCCTCACAGTTTATTACAGGCTAGCTGATCGTTGATCAGAAGAGCATATCAGCAGGTGGCGGTGCTTTCCTCTCCTCGGGTCGGATCCATAGAGTTCACTGCATACATGTTATCATATGTATAGTCTTCCGCTGCATACTCGTTGTTGTGTAATTTGTTGTATAATTGTTCATTGATTATATGGTTGTTATTGTATCCCGTGGAGAAGGGCATTTTGGTCTTTCTACATGTTATGATAAATTTGATTGGTTATTTTGGGATACGGGTGTCCCGGGAATGATAAGGGCAATTTGATCAATCTATAATTAATTTATAACTTATATTAATAAATTGGGACACGGGCGTTTCAGTTGGTAGCGGAGCAGGCTGTAGATCCTTTGGGATGTTTGGATACGTGTTTTTCACTTATGTGCATAAGTCTGCTCCTGTTTGAGTTGGTTGTGGCGTTTTTCAAATGCATTCATATAGTGAGTCTTTCTATGGATCCGTTGGAGGACACGCACCTGCTGAGGGTCGGAGTGACCCGGTTTTGTTGTTGAAACGATATGTTTATCTTTACAGCTTGACTGTAAGCAAAATTTATTTTGTGGAATATCCACTGTTTTGTCAGAGTCGGTGTAGACTCTTGACTCTTTGCTTGTATCTTCTGTTTGTGTGGAACTGGCCAATACAAGTAAGAACCATCAATTTGTTTTCGGGTGTTAAGTCTGTTAGGAGATGATCTTATGTGATACTTGTAGATTTGATCTTGTGATCTTGGTGATCAAGTTATTCGTGGTTGATTATATAAACGTGAGGAATTGTAGTTACTTGTGGAATTATTTTATGGCTAGATCTTGTTCGGAGTGCGAGATGATTTCTTGAACTAATTTGAGGATTGATCTAGTTGTATATCCGGGGGAAACTCTTTTAATGATACTTGAGGTACTTAATTTGATGAGTTTGAGGATATTAATGGTGATTGTGATAAAAAGGGTTTGATCATGAATTTCTGTTGAGGTTATAGTCCTTGTGTTGGAAGGAGGATGCTAGTAGTATGTTCATATTGGGGTTTGATTTTGAGGTGATCTCGGGAATTGTGAATTCAATTGTTAGATATTAATTATATGTTGAGAGATACAGTGATATTTTAATTTCTTCGTTAGAAAAACTTTGGTGTTTGTGCTAGGAATGATTTGAGGAATAGATTGTGAGTATGAATTATGCAAGGATTTTTGGGTCTTAAGGAATCCAAGGTATAGGATTATAATTGTGATATTTAGGTAATGTTTGGTTTCTAGTGCCTAAGATATGATCCGACATATAAACGATTTTGGCTGAATTGGTGTGCGAGAAAGTAAATACTTTGAGGTCCAGAAAACGAGATAGGTCATGGATTGTTGGTCCTGAGGTATTCATTATGGGAGTGACGATCTTATTACTTAGCTAATAGTTTTTGGGTTCTACTATCTGAGGATATGCTTAGTGGATTAAAGACTGGATATTTTTGGTTGGGTGATAATAAATGAATGGTTTATGGATTCTGATATTATCAATGGTGATGATCATTGGATAAGACTCTTGGGTTGGTGCTTGATCTTATGCTCTGTAGATCGTGTTTGGTTAAGGTCGATGATTGTCTCGGTATACTGGAGTTCTTGCTTGGAAATGTGATTGATGGTTAAGATGGCTCTACTTGGTAGCCTGGCCAACGGTATTTTGATACCGGGTGACACCTGATGGTGTCCGTTAAACACTTGGTTGCTAGACTTGTTATGTAAATTTCGAGGACGAAATTTTGTTAAGTGGGGTAGAACTGTAACGCCTCGAATTTTTGGTATTTATTTTCTATGGATTTTCGAAATTTTTTTAAAATTTTATTTCCAATTTTACCCTCGAAGAATTTTCGAGTTTTGGACAAGGAAATTAATTTATATTCCGGGAAAATGTTAAAATTAAGTTTAAATCATATCATGTCCGTAAAGTTTGATCGTGTTTCGGTCAAGAAATGCGGGCTTTAACGTGGTCTAATTAAAACTACGTCGTTTTGGGTTAAAAGAAGGAAAAAAAATAATAAAAAAAATAATAATAAAACCTAAAACCCTATGCGTGCGTTGACCGTGGGAAGAGTTGACCGCGCCTTGACCCAAAACGACGTCGTTTTGGTCAAGGCCGGCAACCCTAACCCTCCTTCTTTTCTTTCTTTTCATCTCTTTTCTCTTTCTCTTTCTCTTTTCTTTTCCGTCGTTGCTCCACTTCTCTCCCGCGATCTCTTCCTCGCCTCAGATCGTGCAAGCTACGACTCTAACCTAAACTCTCTTCTCTCCACATCTCTTTTCTTTCTTTTTCCCACGAACCCATTGATTCCCTCCTCTTCTCTCTCGCACAGCCACCATTATCTCTTCCTCCTCCTTACCCGTCACCACCACTGCAAGTAGAAGGAAGGGCTGCAGTGACGGGGTGCTTCTGTGCGGGAACGGGCGCGAGTCGCCGACGCCTATCCAGTAAGTCGCGCCGTCCTCTCCCTTGTACTCCCCCGTTTTGTTCTCGCTTTTGACATGTTGGATCGATTGTGCTAATCCAGTCTTGAACGTGTTGTGTTTGGGCTTGATGATTTCTGCTCATGGCGGCGAGTGTGTGTGTTGTTTGGTGTGGTGTTCGGGTCCATAGGCATGCTTGCTTCTGGGTTCGTGGTGGTTGATGGATGGCGGAGTGGTTTGTGGCTGTGTTGGTGCCGGGTCCGGATGCCGTAGAGGGGTAGGTTGTGCTGCCTCTGTTTTTTTTTCTCTTCTTCCTTTCTTCTTGTGCCGATGATGCTGTAAGTTTGATTTGGGGTTTGTCTTCTTTGTCTTTGAGTGGTGGCGAGTAGATGGTGGTTGTTGGGTGACGGCGGGTTGGCTGTTTTTGTTGTGGCGACGAGGCGTGTCTGCTGCTGTGTTCTCGCGTTCGAGGCGTTCTGGCGGCGGGTTTGGCTTGGGTTGCTGATCGGGCCTTACCGGGCAGTGGCCTGGTGTGGGACTCGGGTTTGGTTCCTTTTGTTCCTTTCTGGTAAGCATTCCGAAGACTTTGTTTTGAATTCCAAAACTATAATACTCTTGAGATAGATGTTCGGTTAGGTGTTCCTTGGTGTGCACATTCTTGCTGGGAATTTAAGCCGCCGTTGCTTATTATATTGGAATCTGAGAGCGAGTAAAGTATTGGGTTGGATTTTGATAACAGGGTCTATTATTCGGGTTGGGCAGTTTGTTGTGGTTTCTTTTCGATGTGTCGGGGTACTGTTCCGGCGAGGCTGACCGGAATCCGGCGGGCTCGGGAATTTTCCGACGAGGCTCGGGTGCTGTTCCAACAAGACATAAATTTCTTTCCGGCATGACATGGTAATTTTCGATGTTGGCCGTTAGTTGATTTTGTACATGTCAAGTTGTGTAAATGCATTTAATTAATGTATTAAAACGATATGGACTTAGTGGAAACCGGGTGTGCGAGTTGTGAGTGGCGCGGCCGGAATATATTTCCGACGCGTTTAGAACCGTTAGGCCGAAAAGGTTGGGCTCAGGAGTTCAATTTGTCACGACTATGTTAACGGGCCGAGTCTAGGCCCAATAAATGTTAAGCAGAGTGTGTATGGGCTTTAGGTTCAATGACTAATGAAGTGGGCTTTAGGCCCAATGGCTTGTATTTAAGATGGGCTTTAGGCCCAGTAACTATTATGGGAATCGGCTTTAGGCCCAATGGATAATTAAAACTGACAACTATTTTGGATATGGACCTTAGGCCCAAAGGAGGATTAGACCTAATGTTTTAATTAAGTGGACCTTTAGTCTTGGACTAAGATTATGAGATTGTTTGGGTTTTGACCTTGATGGTTAGTAACGGGCCTTAAGCTACGGGATAAACTCAAGATCATACATTGGCATGCATTTATTTATTTGTGATGGGTAAGCTTCTTATATGAGGTGTGTATTCGTAGGACGTTATGGACATAGGAATGTTAAGGTGGAATGAGCGTCGGCTTCCGAGACATTTAATATGGCCCAGGT
>JAKUCV010004871.1:0-40421 GCA_028386065.3 Turnera subulata | reverse complement strand
CGTGGTTGGACCATGGTTGAACCAGGGTCGTTTTGGGATCAATAATTAAGTGAATTATTGATCAGACATGCTTATGTGGTGTGTGTTATCAGGTTGTGCATTAGTGGAGACAAGATAATTAGGGTCATTACCTTTGGGACCATGTGTTGGCCACCTTGTTGGCCATTTGCCTTTACCCACTTTGTGCACTAATTGGCTTTGATGATCAGATCATCCTCCTCTCTTTCTTTGGCTCTCTGAACGTTTTTGACACTAGAGAGATTGAGGAGAAACACACACAGCCTCTCTTCTTCTTCTTGGTGAAAGAAGGAAGAACCAAAAACACCTCAAAAACACAACTAGCCTTTGATGTGTGGTTTGAGTGATTGGATCACTTCCTCTTCATCTTAGCATCCTCTGGTTTTGTTCTTGAGAAGAGTTCTTGAGAACTTGAGAGAGCATACACACATACACCCTTGTTTGAGAAACAAGAGAGACACCACAACCATTCAAGCTCCCGGTTTCTGCTGCTAGCACCCAGTCCGGGAGTGCTCGAAAGTTGGGTCGTGTGACGACACCACCTTGATCACAGTTCGTGTGGATACAGTAGAGGGGCGAGGCCTTTGTCTGGCTCTAACTGATTCGGTTCCAGCAGTTGGGTGAAAGACCTCAACCGAACAAGGTACGAAATTTTGTTATACGGTTTATATGCTTTACATGTGGTTCTTGGTTAGTTTCCGTGCTTCCGCTGTATGATTGATGTTGTATATGAGTGTCATATTGTTTCCGGAAACTTACACCTTTTGACTGATTTCTAAGAAACCCATGAGTGGGTTTTTTGCACGAACACTGTGTATCCTTGCACTTGATCTTTAGAAATGGTTTCTTGCAAGGAACCTTTGTGGTTAGGAACTTCAAAAAATATTCCTGATTTTCACAGAGCGCTTCTACCGATTCCAGTACCAACTGATGAAGTATACCAATTGGTGTTGTACTGACATCAATTTTTTGAGTAGTGATTGCTCTGCAAACTGAAGGCTGGAGCTCATCAGGAAGTGAAGAAAGATACGTCTGATTTAACGTATTCACAGAATTGGAGTCTGTGATTAGTTTCCAATAATACTTCAGCATTCTCTGATAATGGAAATCAAGATCTTTTCGCTTCATGGAGCAACATTTCATTTGATAGAATTCCGCTTCCTGCCTTTGTTTAAGCTTCAATGAGCCACCAAGAAATGACTGGTAGAAATAAGAAATGACTTCTTCTGAATTTTTAGCAGTATGAAAATTTGCTTTGGAAGTGTCATTCATCTTGTTGAACTATTCCCACAATGTTCCAATGAATCTGGATATGAATTCCTTCAAGATAAGATAGAGAGATTGACCTGTAATCGTTCTTTGGTTATCAATCCATGCTCGGAATTCAGTAAATCGAGCTTGCCACTTGGATGGCGGAATGTCATCAATTGTAAACCATGGTCCTCCAGTTGACTTAGGAGGTGGGTCAAGCATAGCATCAACCATTGGAGTATCTTCAGAGGTCTGAGGTTGACCTGGAGTAGATTGAGCTGTGTCTTGAGGTTGGCCATATCCAGGGGGATCATCAGGGACTTCTTCCACATGAGGTTGAGTGGAAGATGTGGCTGTCGTAGCCATGCAAAGCTGAGTGATATCCATGTGTTCTTCTTTAGAGGACCAAACTTCAGAAATCTGGTCGGAGTCTTTAGAGGATTGGGAGTCTTGATCTGGCATAATCTCTTGTGGTGCTGTTGTAAAGATAGCATATTGTGACATATGCCGTTTTCCTGCCTGTTTGGAGGAAAGTGGCTCTGAGGATGTGAGGATTGTTTTCTTTTTTGTTTATCAACCTCTCTCTGTTTTGCCCTTTCAACTTCTCTTTGTCGGATTTTGACAAAACCATCCAGATCTTCACGAAGTCGTTTTAATTCAGCATCCTTCCGACTTCGTTCTGGGTCTAAAACTAACCTTCCGGTGCGGTTGATTTCTTTGAGCTCTGCTTCAAGGGTTGTAATTTTTTAACACAGCCACTGTTTTGTGGTCAAAAGATCTGCTACAATTGCATCCACTTTGTGTTCTGTTCGTGAAGTGATGTGCATCACCTGGGAAAGTTTTTTCGAAATCTCCTTTGTTTGATGGTGCTGAGCCTTAATGGCTTGAGACTGCCAGTTAAGGACTTGTTCTACCTAAGAAGGTACGGCTCTTTGACCATCAGGTTGTATGGCTTGAGGTGGAGAGACAAAAGGTCTGGCGGAAATCCTTGTAGAAGGATCAGTAGTTGGATTGAGAGGAGGGAAATCTGCCTCTTCAAACATCATGCAGGATTGCATTGGTGGTTGCTTCTCTGGCGGTTGAAAGCTTTTTGCTTCCATCGAACAAGAAATAAGTCCTTCTCTAGACAAAACTTTTCAGGGCCTTTGCATAAACTAGAAGAGGAGGAGGGGGACTGAGTTGGCATGGTCCAATCCAAGGGGCTCTTGGTTCTCCTGGTCCTGGCCTTCTTTGTGTCGAAGGACTTTTGCATGGAGAGAAGTGTTTCTTCTTTTTAGGAATTGGATCTGGAGAGATGTGTTCAAGATCCAGGTCTGTGATGTCATCACAGTCACAGCCTGAATCACACATATCTAGATCGGGTGCCCAGACAAAGTGTCCGTTGACATGTGAGACAAAAACAGGTGTTCCATTAGGAAGAAAGTAACTTATGGGAACTTTTTCTCTTGGCGTCTTCAGAGGGATGATCATGCAAGAATGGAAGAAGGAAGAGCCCATGGTAGAGGATGACTCCGGATGAGCATAAGTCATTTTCAAAGTTCCATCTGGTTGTCTCTGAAAAGAAGATTCTATGATCTGGATTGGTTGTTCATTTCTCTGTAATTTCTAGTAATTAGTTAGCCATTCCCGAGGGATTAGCTTAACTAATTCTTCTCGAGATAATTGTCTTGGAGGTTGAACGATTGTTGGAACCTTGTCTGTGTCTGAATAAATGAACAATGGATCTGAAGATATGCCTGGAAAGCTGAGATTAATTGCATGGTCCTGCAACCTATAGACTAGCTGATGATGTAAGGTTGCTACAATTGATGAGGCTGTTTGCTCCGCTCCATAGATTTGTATCTAGATCTTCAAGGCTTTGGACAGATTTTCATCAAGAAGAGACATATTGAAGTTTGGGAAAAATGTTAGAACAACATTTCAATGTCGTCAGTACCGTTCCTATAACGGCACGCTCGTATTGAAGATAACGAGTGTCAAGGAGTGACAATCTGGCCTTTACCGGTAAGCCTTGTCGTCCATGATAGGAAAGGACGAGCCAAATTGCTCCAAGATGGAGATGTGAATATCCCTGTCTTACCCATTAAGTAATGAAAATAGGGGGAATCTCAATTGTAACATACTGTTCAGCAGCTGTACCCTTCAAGACACAGTGATTCATCTTTGAAGACTGGATGTACTCCATTACCATAGGACGACGTGAGGAGATGAGAGTTTTAATGGCTCTAGAAATAGAACCTTTTTTGAAGATGGTATAAGGATTAACAAGTGGGAGAGTTGAATCCTCAATTCGAACATCTTCCGGAATATGAGTGATTTCAACTAAGTGATCAATTTTATGAGACTGGGTTCTTCTGAAAGATTCAGGAAGAGAGATGGCTGAAAGAGAAGTAAGTGCTTGGGATGGTATATAATTGGTGGTGTTGGCTTCCTGGGTTTCACTCATGGTTTCTGTATTTTTCTCTTACTCTCCATTCAGAATGATAGTTGTTCTTACTTCTTCTTTTATAGAACTCTGGTACTATCCCCGAGTTCAAAAGAGACTACCGGACAAGGTAATGGATATTTGAGCACATGGCGTTGTGCACAAGCTCAGCCTACCCAACCAGGTGGGGATTAGCTAGGTATGAGTTTCCAGCCTATATACCAAATATCCACTGCCAAGAGTCCATGGCTCCGCTACCAAGAGGGGCCAAATGTAACTTGCCACCCTCAGCTTCATGGACCTCCGCTAGTGACTTAGCTTGGCTTATCCAAAGAAAAAGAAGTATCTCGTTACTAAGATGAGAGCACATCATGATTTGAGTAATCACAAACTCTGCTGATTCTTTGGGATTGGGCTCCTCTCCAATAGGGGGTAATAGGATAGATCCTGTTACTCCAATCTCAACCGTTAAATTAAATCTAACGGTTGATAATTACTTTATATTAAAAAGATAATTTTTCAATCCAAGATCTAGGAATCTAACGCCAGTATATTTCAGTTTAAAAACTTCAAAACCCAACCTAAGGATAACTACACAAAAAAAAGAGAACAAAAGAATACACAGAATCAAAATATCTTCTACTCTTCTTGTACCAAGAGTTCTTTCCACGCATTAGTTTAAGAATGAGGTGGATTTTGAAGGAGGAGAAGAATGGATTCTAAGTCTGGTTACAACTTCATCTGATTGTTTAGCAAATCCACTCATCAGTTATTTTTACTCTACTCTTTGCAATAATCATCAGCCCATCTCTCAAAAAAAGAAAAAAAAATTCTTTCTTTTCAAATCTTTTTTATCTCCCTCTCTCTATGTATTGTGTATAAAAATTAAACTAGGAGAAGATATCCTTTGTAGTTTTGTTTTCACTGATATCTGAGGTTTTGTTTGGGGAAATCAGTTTGCAGATCCAAACAATTGAGAAGAAGAAAAGGAGAAGATGAACAAACACAAAGAAGAGGAGCCAATTTAGTTTTTTGAGTAAAGAAAATAGAAGTCAATTAAATATTCAGTATCACGTGCTTAGTAAAAAGTTATCTTTTTAATATAAAGTAATTACCAACCGTTATATTTAATTGGTTGAGATTGGAGTAACATGATCTCTCCTGTTACCCCCAACTGGAGAGGAGCCCAATCCAATTCTTTGGAAGCGGTCCTTGGAGTTCAACTATAATTGGCACTGAAGAGGCATGCAACCAATAAGCAACCCAGAGCACCGGACCTCTGGGGCAGACCAGAACGTGGTACGTGCTTCGTTCCCAAACTTAATTTGAAGCTTGCTAGAAAAAACTACTCTAGTGGTACTATTTACAGTACGGGTTGTACAATGCTATACTAGAGCGTAGAAGCTTTACCATGATGGAAGGAAGGTAGAAAAGCACCATATTTGATCACATACACTTGTTCTTAATCAATTTGCACCAATCTAAATTCCCGTGATTTAGGAATTTCCACATCCATTTTAATAAGAGGCACTGATTTTTCAGTCGTGATGGATAATTCTAAAACCTTTGCGCTTTTCTTCCACCTCTTCTCAATCGATGTACATGGAAGTAATAAAAATCAGATAAAAACAACAAAAAAATTAGATAGAAACAAAGGATGCTATTCCATTTATTTATTTACAGTACTGCACTGCTTCATTCATGACCAGATTAAAACAACTTCAACCAAAGCAGACACCCCGATTAGTATGACTCACCAAATCCACCTCTTATCCCTCAAGCCTCAGCTATTCACCCTTCTTAATGAGCCAAATATTGATCACTAACTTCAGAGTAAGGGACATTCCATGCGAAACAATGGATATTGTATATCCATTAATGACAATTTGTTTTACTAGGAATCGCACTAGTTCCAAATTCTTCAAATTATTTATTTATAAGTTCTTGTACATCAGCAACAATTATTATCCTTGTCACTCATCCATTTAAGCACTATCTACACCATTTATATCTGCACCATCTTTGATAATTTCTCCACACCTAAAATAACAAACTAAGGAAAATTGATTGAAAGGATACCCTATGAAGAAAGATGAATGTTTTGAACACAAAATCCCGCAAAAACAGATTCCCTGCAAGAATCTTCCCAACATTATGTGTATTAGATTTTATACCTTTCAACTCCTTCATTATCGATGTTTCTACCTTAAACACAAACTTTTGGTTACTCTTGCCTTCGAGCATTAGAGCCCTATTCTTCTCTTATTTTAAATATGTAATCAAAAGGAGTAACTTGGATTGTACGGTCTCTAACTCACCCTTAGTCGCCGGAGAGACGATACCCTTTTGCACAGCAGGTTCTGATTCGAGGAGCGCATCTCCACGTTCTTTCTCCTCTGAATCTTGGTTGATGAGGGGATTAGACTCATCGTCATCGTGGGCATGAACTCGATTGCTTGTAGAGGAGGAAGATAGTAATGGAATAAGTGGGAAACACTTACTTGGGTTAGCTTTGTAGCTTTGTGGCTGGGGAGGTGGCGGACCAGGAAGGAAATCATGGCAGGGCTTTTGATCCCCATCCGTGCTGCATGGCCGGTGGCCATGATTGTCCCGGTAAATGGCTTAATCATGTGCATTTCTTCTTCATTCTTGTTGTTTGAGTGGATGGGTGAGTGAGTGTTCTTGAAACCTTTGTTTTATAACCTTAGTTTTATAGTTTTTTTTTTTTATCAAGAAGATGAAACCTTTCAATTAATGATCAGGATGAATTAGTCTTGGGAAGCCAGCCCCAGTTACTTCAGCAAGCAAAAGAGATAAACACCCTCTTAGGAGTTGTACAAAATGAGTAACATCGAGGGGAAGACTAAAGGCAAACCATGCTAGCCAAGAAGCCAAGAATTTCTTGGTAATGGGAACCGGACCCTTTGCGGCTGCCGCCATTGTTTTCCCGGTTCGTTTAAGAAGTAGTAAATTATTTTGGAAACTATTTTTTTTGTTTGTTTCAGTTTCTATTCCTTTTTTTATTTTTTTTTTCTTTTCTTTTGGGTGTAGCGGTGCGGTTAGGTAATGATCAGTGAAAAAATCAAAAAGCAAAAGACCTAATTGGGAAGAGGAATAGGGAAGGGTTTGGAATAGGATTCAAGACTATGCTATACTCCTCTCTCCATAGTTTTCCTATTCAAGGGCGTAGGCGTTCAACTGCAGGCTTGTCTCTCCTGCACGATTCGATTCTATGCCCAATATATTCCTTTCCCTTTCTTTTCCTTCTTCCCTTTCCTTGTTAATAAGGACCTACCTTCTCTGTTCTCATTTATTACTACTACTAATTACTTTCTTCTCCAAAGATTCTGGAACACTTGGTTATAGAGAAATTTTATGGTGGGGACTCCCCAAGTTTAATTAGTTGTAGATCTGATCTTAAATTTGATTATATTAAGAATAACTAAACCATTAAAGTATATATATTGAATGTGCAGATTTATTTCCTAAATAATACACGATAAATTAGAAAAAAATATAAATCCAAGGAGGGGAAGGGAGAATCCGTCAGTGTTGTGATGATTGATGAAAACGTGGAACGACGCCGCTTGGATCTCAAAATGTCACTTTTACTAAGAAAACGGGCTTTGTCATTGTTTTCTTTTGGGCCAATACAGCTGTTACTGGCTTTATGGGTACCATTCGGCCCGTAACCATAATAATGGGCCTAGAATCTGTCATTCGCGCCTTAAAAGATTAAAATTTCGGGCGCCAAAAAAGCTACAAAGCGAGAATGAAATGGAATCGCTTGAGGTGATTGACTGTTCTCCAAATACTAACCATATTCTCTCTCGTCTCTCTCCTCCGTCTCCACTTCGCATCTCGCTCGCGGTTTGATGCTCTCTCGAATTGCACACCTGGTGTTTGTAGTTATTACTCTTACGGATAAATATTAGAAATCTGTCGTCCGGGTTTTCTTGAATTACGTCCTCTTGTGCCATGGATACTTAGAAGTCGATATTTCGGTTTTATTTTTCTGCTTGAACTTTGATTTTGTTTCTCCGATGTTCATTATTGACTTAGTCCTCGAATTTGTCTCCTTTGTTATTGTTTGAGAAGACCTAAACATTACTGAGATTCTGAGAGTGGCCTCGGGTAAAAATAGTGTCGATACAGGCCATGGTATTGTCAAAGGTATATGTTTTGTGCTGGTATCTCGTGTCTTGCAACTGTTTGTGAGACGGCAAGGAACTTAAAAATGCAGTCTTTGTGTGAATACAGGTGGACAGAGTGCCTGGGATATGCTGTACGAGGAGGAGTCGATGAGGCGAATTACTACATCCTGCGAAGTTGGATAATATTCTAGGCGGAGGGATAAGTTGTAGAGGATTCAACTTGCAGTCAATGTTCAAATCCCACCCTATTGTGGTGGCCTAGGTGGGAAGGCAATCTATATCGGTTAGTCCATGATACACGCACTGGTAGTTCTTGTTTAGGTTCTTACGTTCGTATTTCATAAGCTTCACGCTTATACTTTTTAATTTCTGCGATAGTTAGACACAGAGGGTAGTTTTATGTTATTTATTTTCTGGTTAAGTGATCCATTCTAAATTTTGCAGAGATGTCGCATATAGGGAGCAGAGCAATTCACTACTTGCAGAAACTAAGAGATGCAAAAATGCCGGCGGAGCTTATAGAGAAGAGGCAAGATCGTGTTATAGATGCTTCGCTTACCCTCATTCGCGAGAGAGCTAAGCTTAAGGTAAATTTCCCTGATGCTTAATTGGATTAATGGCCAGGTTTTGTCATTTGATAAATAGGGGAGGTGTTTTTTTGCGGGTTTTCAAGAGTTATCTTATTGAATTATATGTTAGGCAGAGGTAACTGTTAGTATTGGTGTTTTTGACAGGGAGAGCTGCTAGGTGACTTGGGAGGTGTTAAGGCATCCTCGTGTCTTCTTGGAGTTCCTTTAGGCCATAACTCATCATTTCTCCAGGTACCCGCGTTTGCTCCTCGAATCAGAGAGGCTATATGGTGTGGTAGCACCAACTCCGCTACAGAAGAAGGTGGGTGAGATTGGTTTTATTTGCTTGCATCTGTGTTTAATTCTCGGCTGGCATGTTCTGATTTTTTAAGGGCGATTTTGGTAGTGAGGTTTTGCAGTTCAAGTGCTCTGTGTTCTTTTTTTTATTCAATTGATGTATTTTGTCAGAGTTTGTGAATTGTGATGCTTGGATGTATGCAGGAAAGGAATTGAATGACCCCCGGGTGCTGACTGATGCTGGTGATGTGCCTGTTCAGGAGATTCACGATTGCAGAGTGGATGATGATCGTTTTGATGAATGTTATTAGTGAGTCGGTGAAGCTAGTGATGGAAGAGGTATGCTGTTCAACATCTCCGTAGGTAGCATCTGTTTTTTTTTTTTCTTCATTGTCTAAGGTGTCTAGAGATTCTATAAACAGCAGCCAACTATTGTTACAGAGAAGCTTTTAAAATAACTTTATTCATGCTGCCTTATTCTTGGGCAAACCGAGTGAGTTCGTTGTTCTTTTTCCTTGCATAGTTGGAAAATTGGATGAATCTGGACACTTAAATGTAGCTTCTCCTGAGAGTTTCTGTCTCGAATGATGTTGACCTTTTCATTTCATTTGAAGAGATAACATAGTCTTAGGATGAAATCTTACCTGATGCTGTTCAGCTGCTGATTAGTTTTCCATCTTGTGGTGCTATAGGTTTGCTGTTTCTTGTAATTCTGATGATCAAGAAAGTGTTGGATGGTTTAGCTGAAATGCAATATAAATTTCTTTGAGCTTTTTTTGAGATTTCCTGGTGTTTGGGTTACAGGCACATGCGTTCTGAAATGGTGGAATGTACTTCATGGTGCTAGCACCCAGTCAGATATCAAGCTTCTTTTGCGGATTGCATTAGCTTGCTGTCTGTTGATCATTCCTGTAAACTAATATACTGCCAACTTTCATATTACAATACTTTGACTGCTGAGAGGTAACATTAGGTCAATTTAGTTCACACATATGTCCTAAGCCCACTTATATTTATGACTAGGCCAAACTTTCATAGACAAAGAGTGCGTGCGATAGTTCTTGTTTAAACTGACCTGAGCTTTTCTTCGTACTTATACTGATTTTGACTTTTTGTGGTGCTCTTTGAGAAATATCATCTTCTTGCTGCATTTTGGTTGACTATTCTCTAATGTACTTGCAGCATCCATTACGCCCATTAGTTTTAGGTGGTGATCACTCAATATCTTTTCCTGTGGGCAGAGCTGTCTCTGAGAAGCTCGGGGGACCTGTTGATATTCTTCATCGTGATGCCCACCTGGATATCTACCATTGTTTTGAAGGCAATAAATATTCTCATGCATCTTCGTTTGCCCGCATAATGGAAGGGTGTTATGCTCGAAGGGTTTTGCAGGTATTGCTTACTTTCATCTCTCAAATCCTATTGATTTCATTTTCTTGAAATTCAGCAAATGATTGCTCATTTGCAGTTTCTTATATAACTGTTCTGATCTCATCTTATGTGGTGGGTACATCACTACATTGTATTAAATAGCAGAAGTTTTCCCCCTTTTTTTTTTTTGCCTCACTGTGGAGTCACTTTATCTCACCTTGTAAATGTATTATTGCTCACACACACGATCGTGAGGGTCTCATCAAGGTAGTGGTGAGTTGTAGTATTCTTGTTTCTCCCTCTATTCCCTTCCACTTTCTCTTTGATGGCATTGTTTAACTTTTGACATTGACATGTTGCTGGATTCTCACTGCCATATTACATTGTATACTGGTAATTTCTCGGTTTTCACTAATCAACTTGAATTTATCTTTGTTGGTAGGTATCAGATCAATAACAGACGAGGGACGGGAGCAAGGCAAAAGGTTTGGGGTAGAGCAATACGAAATGCAAAGAGATCGCCAAATTCTGGAAAATCTGGTCTGTATCTTGTTCTCAGATTGGGTATATGATGGGCTAAATAGATTATATTGTATCCTTATTTTCATTTCTCTGGTTTGTGCTTGAATAGAAACTTGGGGAAGGCGTAAAAGGTGTATACATATCAATTGATGTGGACTGCCTTGATCCTGCAATTGCCCCTGGTGTATCTCATATTGAGCCTGGCGGCCTCTCGTTCCATGACGTTCTCAACTTACTCCACAACCTTCAAGCTGAAGTTGTTGCAGCAGATGTGGTAGAATTTAACCCACACGCGACACAGTTGATGGGATGACTGCAATGGTTGCTGCTAAACTGGTCAGGGAGCTGACTGCGAAGATATCGAAATGATGAACGTTGCATCTGCTCCTCCTTATCAGAATTCCTAGTTGAATTAGCCCTTGGCGCACTTGGAAAATTCGAGCTATTCACTCCAAATTCCAGAAATTTATCGGCCATTGATGCTACATGCATCCCAGAGGAATTATCGACCATCTGTTTCTGTTCTGAACTTAAAATGTTGAAAGAATTTTCTGTATAATCTCCTTGGTTTGGTGAAAGAATGTAACTGTGCTGGTGTTTTACACAGCAAAGATGTTTTTGTACCATAAAAGTGAAAGAAGTTTAACGTTACGAGCTAAGTATTGTATCCAGGCCACTTCTACCCTCAAATGAAATCAGAAGTTGAGGGTAGTGTTCATCATATTTCTGCTTACTGGAGATTGGAGAGTAGTATTCTTTTGAGCAGGGGCGGATCTGGGGGTACATGGTGGCCCTGGTCGGCCATAAAATTTTATATTTTTACTTATAAGGAAGTCTATTATCAAAATATTAGTGTGTAGTTCGGTGGTTAGCGCCTTTGTTTCGGAGATCGACTTCTTTAGTCCTTTTTCAAAACACTCCTATCCAGAGAACACTCCCATCCTAGAAACACACCCATCCAGAGAACACTCCCATCCTAAAAATACTCCTAAAGAAGATATAAACCCACATTGATAAGCCAAGACAAAACCTATACAAACAGCCATCAGCCATTATCCGTTTCCCCCAAGAGTGTAGAACCTACCGAATTACTCAACGTCACTGCGTCCAGATTCGCCACCCGAGCTATTATCCTTCTCTTCTCCACTGCCCCAGACTGTACCCACTATCTTGAGTATGATAGACAGACCATAACAAGCTATATTGAGTGTCTGCATAAAAGCCAACACCTTCTCACCCAGAAACGTCAACTTCTCAATAGCGCCGGTTGTGGATTTAAATTTTTCCAATTCCTTATGGACCGTTTCCTGCACAGCAAGCACAATCATTTGATTGCTCCCCTTCCCGAGCCATCCTAAAAGTATTCCCACCACCTTCGTCACTTGCGCTTCTCCCTTCGAATCCTGATCTTGTGTCACTGCATAGACCTTCATTCGCCATTCAGAAACCGCAAACCCACCATGCCACAACCCGAATCCAGCATAAAGAATAGCCTTCCATTTGTGTGTAAAAGGGCCAAGAGATATTGCAGATGCCATAAACACGTAAAAGCCCAGCTGCTTATTGATGATGTCAAATACAGCCACAGCCACGGAAAGCTGAGGGACCCTGTCACGCCACTGGGGCACCTCCATAATCACCCTCATCACCGAACCCGAGATGTGCCACAAGGTCACGGTCCCCAGTGACCAAAGCATGACTCTACCCGTCAATTGTGTTCCAATCAGAAGTGTGCTGGCCAACCACAACTTCCCTTGCTGACCCAAAAACTCCGTAAGATTTAGCAAGGTAACCGCATTTCTCCCCTCTTCAGCGACCTTGGTTTCTTCCTTCTCTTTCTTGGCCTGGTCGGCTTCTTCCGGTGTTTCCTCTGAAGCTCGGTTGCGCCGCTGCTCTTCTTTGAGAAGAATCATCAAGACAGAAGTTACCGCCACCATCCTCATTAACATGCGTTCAGCATCTTCTTCCACCAGACCATACTCCTCCCTGATCATTGTCTTGTCTTCTTTGACAAGTATGATCTTCAATACGGCAGCGGTAAAGTTTATTACTCCTCCTCCCACCCGCGCCGGTGGGTCGCCAGGCTCCTCTGTTGGACTTTCCTCCTCAGGAGGCTTTCCAGCCTTGCAGCTGGGACACATCACCGAACGACAGCGGCCAAAGATGATCGGTTTTGTACCAAGTTTGGTGTACGATAGTGAGGATGGTAAAGAAAGTGACCGGGTCTCATACCGGCCGGAGAGAGATGGATATGGAAAGGAAAGTGAAGGGCGGCTAAAGGAGGCCGTCTTGGTTGTTGGTGTGGTGGCAAGAAGGGTGTTAGCGGAGGGAAAGGTTGCGGTGGCCACCATTGGCCACTTGAACGCCATTTCTCTTCTTGTTTTTCTTTTACTTGAGTGCTTTTTTTTTTTACTTGAGTGAAGGAGCCAGGGAACGGTTGCTAAGAAGAATTGGTTCTTCAAACACTTTAGATCCTTATAATAAAACCAACAATCAATTCTGTTAGTTGGTTATTTTGGCGGGAGAAAACTGATTCCAAAGGGTAAGGGTTAGTTACATTGAAAGAAAGAGAAAATGATTGCTGAAAGAAGTAATAACAGAAAACTGATCAAAGAAAAACGATCAAAACTAACAAACTGTTGTCGTTATTACTTTTAGGCGGGAAAATATTAGCAAAATGGGCTATAACGTCAAACCCACAGTTTTGCTCTTTTTGCTTTTTTTTTTTTCGGCCCAACCCAGAACGGTCCAAGAATTCTGAATAACTTGAAAAAGCGGCTGAAAAATACCCAAATTGAGGAGTGGGTGAAAAATTTAAGTCGACAAAATAGAAGTTAAAAAATAGAAAAGATAATACGGAGAGTTATAATTGACGTGACAAATATTTAGTAAGAGTTTGTTGGTATCTCTAGCAATACCTTTTTATTCGTGTCCCCCTAGTACCATTAATTACACCTCGGTGTAAAGAATTTATTTTTACCTTATTTAATTTTTTTTGTTTTTCTTAACTTACATATTTTAGGGCCATTGATTAAACAAATCAACGGTATTTATTTAGCAGGATCTCTCCTGTTGGATACTGTACAGGAGAGAATCCAAATCCTTTAAAAAATAATGCCCAATTCTGGTTTGGTAGTGTACCCAAAAAAAACATAATTTGGTTTAATAAGGTTCTTAAACTTTTTTTCAAACGCTAACTGTTTTTTCAAACACTAAACTTTAAATGTAAAAATTAACATTTGAGATTTGGAGAATTTTTTTTTGAGTTGAACAAGATCCATTAAGTAGCTTATGTAAGACAATTCATATTTTAATTTCTCTTCAACGTGGAAGTTGGAATAACAAAAAAAATTATTTTGGCTACATAGTAGGCCTACTAAGATAAGAGTAGAAGGTTGTGAGGAGTAGTCAAGAAGTCCTACTCTTTTATAGGTCGGAATTCTACAACCTAAGGACTTCTTTTTTTGTTTTGTTTTATAAGCTGATCTAAAATTCGAGACCGAAGATGACCTAGTACCACCACAACATAAACATAAAAAGACTTTCAATTTTCACTTAAGTCAGATCATGGGCGGGTTCAACAAAAAGATTTTCTAGTTGAGCCCATGTTTGTGACCTAGTTGGCACCTTATATTTATCACAACGAAGAGAAAAGTGAGAACCCTGCCTTTTTTGTACGGTGAAGCTCAAATTTCTGTCAGTTGAATCGCTTCGAGGTATGACAACTCTGTTTCTTTTTGTTGCTTATCGTTTTGTGCATTGTCTTTCTCACATCAGATTATGATTGCCTACGTTGCTTGAAGTAAAGTAGTAAAGGAAAGGGGTTTGAATTGTTGAAATAAAACCCTAATTAAATTCAATTGCCTTTTACATAATTCAAATTGATTTAGGGTTTTTTGCAAGTGTGTTTTTGTCTAAGTTCTGATATTTGGCCACAGAGAGCATTGTGTTTCCTTCACAGACCATAAATTAGATATAAAGTAAGAGTCTTTGTCCTATTAGTTTCAAGCAACATTATATCCTTCTAGGATTGTCTTTTAAGAAAAATCCCTTATATGCCTCACTAACTAGACAGGATACGACACCGACACCAGCAACGGGAAGATGCTCGACGCCATCGTTTTAATGCACTGGAAACATGATTACAAGATATTGCAAGAAGACTATAAAAGAGTCTGTGATGAAAATAAAATGCTTAAACAACAGATGGTTCAGGGTTGTGAGCGAGTGTGTTTCTCAAAGAAAATGCTGTTTCAGGATGAAACTTTGCTTCAGGATGGAAACTTTGTTTGTGAGCGTGTGGATTTCTCAAAGAAATTGCTGCAAAAGGTTAGACCAGCTTCCAAAGACTCTCCACATTCTGAGACTTCTATCATTGCTTGTGGAGTTTCACAGGTTGATGCCTTTGTTGATGCATGTGCTAGTATTGTTTGCGGCATTGACAATCCAGTGCTCGACGAAAATAATGTATGCCTCCGACGTTGCAAGGAGGAGTCTTTGCGTTTCTCAGCAAAAAAGTGATGTATAGTTTCTATTCCTCTGTTTACTCGAAGTCATTAATGACATTTTGATTCTTTTAGGTCTAGTCCTATCAAAGGTGGATAGTGATGTCTCTTTTCCGTATAAATAAATTGTGCTGTTTCTATTTGCACATTTTGTATTGCTGTCTTCATAAATCATAGGGGATTGTGGTGCAATAGAGATTAAACAACAAGCTAAGGGCACACCTGACAAGCCTGCTGGGGACTCCTAACTTAGCGGGTAAAATCAGGCCATGTCACTCTACCCTGAGTAGATGCTCCAGCACCTGTGTGATTGTGTCTATGTACTCTGCATAAAAGAATGTCAATAGAGCATAATTTCCATCCCATTATGACCATCCTTTAACTCCTGAAGGACTTCAATCTTTTTTGGTGTTAAAAAATAAAAAAGTACAGTCAGATCAGTGATGCAGTGATGCTGACAGTTGGGTTCATCTTCACTTGCTTATTGGCTTTGCCGTCTTAATACAGAACTTTTATTGTCCACTTCCCTTGCAAACTCATTATCCTTGTCCAGCAAAGGGCGCCCAAGCACTTCATTGGGTAATACATGACACATTCTAACAAATAGCCTGATTTCAAGACATAGGTCTCTGCTGTATAGGCATGATTAGCCGCCTGCAACTGAAGAGAATGCCAGTTACACTTGTAGCCACGGGAACACTTTCGGGGATGAAGGCAAACGTGCGGGTATAGCCACAGATGGATATGCCCCTACAGTGAATACAATAGAAAGAAGGTTCAGCAAACAATAGAAAATGTACATCTGCTTTAAGAATTTCAGAGACCAAAACGTTTCAGTATACAACCTAGAATAAGGGAGACAACAATAGAAGCACAAAGAAAACCTGAAAATGCAGTTAGCATACCAGCTTTAATAGTTGCTTCATGAGCCACTCGATCATTTTCATCAGTTGTCACACCAGGACGAATTACCTGAGCAGCTGCATCCAATACCTCTCTTGCTATCTAGGAATGACAGTTGTTGTGTTAAGGAGGTCCATATGTCAGTTCAGGGCAGACTATAGAACAAAAAAGGAATAACTCTTCGATTCCAAATGATTCAGAAGAAAAAATTTGATTCCCACAGTAGTGTTCTATCATTCAGTGTGAGAATCTCCTGATTCAGAGCACAATCTTTTTGCTTATTGGCCAAAGCAGTTACTAGCTTTTCAAAAGTAGAGAGGTTAGCAGCCAAACTATCTTTGCTAAAACCACATACGGTGAAATGCAGACATGATTAAACCCTGGAAAACTACTTTTTCTTTTACAACAGCCATTCATCTATCTGTGTCAGTATAAATAACACCAGCAAACTACTCATAGATAGATGAAAACATTAAGGTAACATGAGTATAACTGCTTTTAAGTGGCGTCCTAGGTTTCACTTTTAGCAACACAATCAAATTGCTAGAAGAGGAAGCAAACTTACTCGGTAGGTTTCTCGCATTCTTTCTATCTGTTTTGGAGTTTTGATCTACAGCGTAAACAACAGCGGGTCACGAAACAGGAATTAGAAGGCTGATCGTGAACTCAAAGGAACATCAAAAAAGTTACATTATGGTCAGATATTCATCAATCATTATACGTGCAAAGTAATCTTAAGTAGAAAAGAAAACCCAAGTTTACCTCCACAAAAATGCTGTAGACCACTATTAGGCTCAAGTTTTAGTATTCCCTGCAATCGTTCAATTAAGTTAGAACTTCAAACTAATTTGGGAATTGCAACAGAGACAGAGACAGAAGAGAGTTGCTTGGCATGAATAGCAAGTACAGGTTGACAAAACAAAGGGTTCACTACAAAAACTCACATCAACAGCCCAATCAGGCAGTTCAATATGAGCAGGAACAAAACGCTTGGGAGATATACGATAAGGCCTTAGTGACCTGTGCAAAAGCAAAAGACAAAACACAACGGCTTCCCAATCAAGAAAACAAATTAAGGAGCAAAGCATGCAAATAATAGAAAGAATGTGCTATTTGTTACAGCAATGCGAGAACATCATTGCTTGTGGAGTTTCTCAGGTTGATGCATTTGTTGATGCATGTGCTAGTATTGCCTGTGGCATTAACAATCCAGTGCCCGACGAAAATAATGTATGCCTGCGGCGTTGTAAAGGAGTCTTTACGTCGTTTCTCAGTGAAAGATTGATGTATTACTTCTATTCCTTTTTTTATGACTTTTTTTTAGTTTTTGGGTCTTTTCTTACCAAAGTTGGATGGTTGGATAGTAATGTATCTAATGTTTCTTTTCCATATAAATAAATTGTGCTGCTGTTTTCTATAGTCAATCGTATTTTTGTTCCTTCCACCTTACTCAATTTGTAAATTCTTTTTTCTAATATCTAAATTGACTATTACTTTAGGAAATAATTCTTTTGAGTTAAATTTGCTATGATTATACCTTAAAATTTGTATTAATTAATAATTAATCATATCAAACGTTCGATTTAGACATTGCAAAAAATTTCTAAACTTCATTCATTAACAATTTTTCTTTTGGCCGGCTAAATAGTTTTTTCTGTCCTTATACTTTGTCGATGCATTTGTTGTCCTTCTTCGTTTAATTTCACTCATTGTGTCCCTGAACTTTTAAATTACCGGGCCATGTTGTCCTTTTTACCCACTACAGCAAGTTGATTGCCATGGTGCTAACACGTGTCATGGGGCCTGCAAGTTTTCCTCTCATTTTTCTTTTTTTTCCTAATTTAATTTATGAAACTTCTTTTTAAATTAAAGTAAATTAGTTTTATAATAATAAAAAATAAATAAATCGTCAAAAAACATGTCACTGATGAATCTTATTTTTTTTCTTTTATTTTTAATGTTCTGCCCGTTTTCTAACTATTTTTTCTTTTTTAATTTCTACCACCCTTATTAAATTAAATAAATCGGTGCTTCGCTATTTATTTGCAAAATATACGATGGGGCCTGTTCACTAAACAACAACCTAGGCGATGACATGTAAAACGACATCATGCTTTTCTTTTAATTACAATATGCCTGTGTAATTAGCCCTAGGTTTCATCTCTTCAAGACAACACATAGAGAAGCCGCCGCCGCCGCCTTTGTTGCTATGTCGATGCTGCAACAAGCTTCTCCGTCCCGACAGACGCGATTCACCATGAACGCTGCTGCCTCCATTGATCTAGCCCCGTGCTCGAGGCGACTAACAACGACGAAGGCCGCTGCCTCCACTGCAACCCACCACAAAAGGTTTCGCAATCGGGATTGGAGGAATTCGAGAACTGGATTTCGAGCACGGGCCTTGCCACCGGAAGGGGATCTCGAGCATGGCAGAGTCGTTGAAGCTCGCGGACTCAGGCCAGACGCCGATGTTGACATCGTTGGGGGGGTCCGGTCGATGTTAAGAGGGTGGTAAGGATCTGTCTTCCCTCGTTGTCTTTCGAAAGTAGTTGGTAGTTGATGGGTTGGTCTGCGGTTGTTAGGTCGAATTTGATTTTAGTGGTAAGTGTGGTGGTCGCGAGAGGGAGGGGCCGGCAGGAAGGAGTGAACTCGCCGACTGGAGAAAAGCAGTTTATGAGGTAAGGCTCGTCTATCCAAAGCGCACGGACCTCATCGGCACTGGTGAGCCGGGGTTGCTGGGACGGGTGCTGCTGTTGGGCCCATATGGGTTGCTGCTGCAACGGTGGTGGGGCCATCGACTGCTGTCCCGCTGGTGCTGCATCATGGTTTTTTTCGATTAAATTAGGGCTTTTCTTATTTTTTGATTTTTTAATGGCGGTTTTGGGGAGCAAGAGGGCGAAATCGGGGATGGTAGCCGATGTGTTTTCCTTTTCTTTTCTTGTGTGGTTTGAGAGATGAGATAAGATAATTAATATTTAGTTTTTGAAAAAAAAATCTGGTTTAAATAAGGATTTTTAGAAATTAAATTTTAGAAAAAAATTAAAAAAATTGGGCACTAATAGTAATACTGTAATTGTGGGAAAAAATAAAAGAATAAAAACTTGGAATATAGTTTTGAAAAATTAAATAAAAAAGTAAAAATATTTAAAAATAGATAGCCTGTGGCCCCACAAGACACATGTCAGCACCATGGTAATCGACCTGCTGTAGTGGATAAAAAGGACAACATGGCCCGGTAATTTGAAAGTTCAGCGACACAATGAGTGACATTAAATGAGGAGGGACAACAAATACGGAATCGACAAAATATAAGAAAAAAAAACTATTTACTCTATAGTAGGCCTACTAAGATAAGTGGATAACAGTAGAAGCTTTTATCAGAGTATTCACGAAGTCCTAGTAACGGAGTCCTACTCTGAGTCGCAGTTGCACTCTTTTTTTTTTTTTTTTGGACTCACAGTTGCACTCTTTTTATGAGTCGGAATTCTGCACCCTAAGGCAGCGTTTGGAACATTGGACGGAACTGGACTGGACGGAATTGGACTGGACGGGATTGGACTGGACTGGATAATTGTGCTGTTCCTAATTACGTTTGGTATGCGGTACACTAAATGGAATTATTGTGCTAAATTATGTTTGGTTAACTGTGAACTGGACTGGACTAAATAAGTAAATATCAATATTACCCTTAAACTGTATAAATTATTTAAACATGTATAAAACATATTAGTAGCAATTTCTTTACGAACCCTAGAAATTAAATTCATCAAAATCGTCCAAATCAATCCAAAATACCCATTCCCAAACATTAAACAATACTTGTCAAATAATTCCCCTCAAACAATTTGAGGATTATAACTCAAAATTGGAAAAATCCCCAAATATCATCTAAGATGAACCCTAGATTCCTATCCACCAAATTGAACCCAATTCAACCTTAAATCCGCACTTAGTTTCTTCCCTTCACTTTGAATTGCCTTTCCTAGCGTCTCTTTGGTGGTTGCCATGACTGAAAAAAAGTGACGAAGAGGGTGGAGGAACTCTCAAACGCGAACAGAAAGGATGGGGGAAAGGAGGAAGGAAGAAGATGAGACGAGGAAGAGTCAAGGAAGAGAGGAGAGGAGAACGAATCGAAGAAGGAGAGGAGCAAAGAGAAAGGTTGAAGATGATGATGTTTTCTCAGATTTCGTCGGGTGAGAGAAGGAGAGTGGGAGAGAGAGAGAGAGAAAGAACGCACAGAGGACATGAAGAGAAGAATGAAGAGAAAAAAAAAAGAATGAGAAGGAAATAGGGTTATATTAGCGAGGATAGTTTAGGAATTAACTAAATTTGGGAAGGGTAATTTCGTCGTAGAAACAGTACTGTCCAAGGACAGCAGTTCTGTTCCAGGGTGTGAGAGGGGACAAGATTTTTCGTTTTAGTCCAACGCGCGTTGGACTCGAGTCCATCATATAATCCCGCCCCGCCATCCAAACATCGGGCCTCTGGAATTTAAGCCCATCGCGCATGTCCCATACCCGGGGTCCAAACGCAGCCTAAAGACTACTTTTTTGGGTTCTACAACATAAGACTTTCTGGATATGTTAGAAGTGAAGATCATGGGCCCGTTCAACAGAAGGATTTCTAGTTGAGCCCATGTTTGTGACCCTTAGTCGGCTCCTTATATATTATAACAATAACAAACGAAGGGAAAAGTGAGAACCAGTGAAGCTCAAACTTTCGACAAAAAAAAAAAAAGTGAAACTCAAACTCTGTCACTCTTGAATCGTTTCGAGGTATGTATGACAACTCTTTATCTCTAAAGTGAAGCAAAAGAAAGGATTGAATTGTTGAAATAAAACCCAATTAAATTCAGTAGCTTTTTACATAATTCAATTCGATTTAGGGTTTCTGCAATTGTGTTTTTGTCCAAGTTTTTTATGTTTGGCCACAAAGATCATTGTGTTTCGTTCTCATTAGAGATCATAAATTAGACCTAACTTCATGTATTAAAATGCAACATGAAACCAAGTAACAAGTCTTTGTAATCTCGGATCAATCTTGAGAACTATGCTTAATCTTTCTCCTAAGGTTGCAAATAACAATAAACCCACATATGTTTTTATTATATATTCCCTCTTTCTTCGCAATCATCGCGCTTTAGTATTAGCATCTACTATAAACCTTTTTATTCATGATCTACACTTATGCTTCACTTATGATCTCTTTAGCTGTCAAACTCCATTATATCCTTTAATTTTTTTTTTGGTACGATTGGCTTTTAATAAAATTTGCTTATATCTCTCGCTAACTAGCTAGACCAACACCAACAACGGAAAGATGACCTTCGAGGTATGCTACCTCCTCTTGAAAGAGGAGCACAAGAAATTACAGGAAGACTATAAAAGAGTCCGGGATGAAAATAAAATGCTATGGGATGAAAAATTTGGTTGTGAGCGAGTGTGTTTCTCGAAGAAGATGTTGGAGAGAAAAAAAATGGTTCAGGATGAAATTTTGGTTCTGGATGGAAATTTTGTTTGTGAGCCAGTGCATTTCTCGAAGAATATGCTGGGAAAGATTAGACCATCTTCTAAAGACTCTCCACATACTGATACTTCTATCATTGCTTGTGGAGTCTCTCAGGTTGATGCATTTGTTGATGCATGTGCTAGTATTGCTTGTGGCATTAACAATCCAGTTCCCGACGAAAACAATGTATGCCTCCGGCGTTGCAAAGAGGAGTCTTTACGTCGTTTCTCAGTGAAAGATTGATGTATTACTTCTATACTTTTTTTTAGTCGATTGGGTCTAGTCTTATCAAGGTTGGATAGCTGGATAGTAATATATCTTCTCCATATAAAGAAATTGTGCTGCTGTTTCTATAGTCAATCGTTTTTTTTTTTTTTTCCTTCTACCTTACTTTTACTTTTCAGATCAGAATTCTGGATTTGTTTCGATCATAGTACTAGATTGGTATTAGAATGCAAATTGGCAGTGAATGCAAACTGGCAGTGAAAGTAAGCACCTTGAAAGTTGAAATGGATTAAACACCAAGGTTGAAGGGCACACCCTTTGCTGGAATCCACGAGTCTCCCTATATGAAACAACAATGATAGAGCATAACTCATTAAACATTTAAGGTCAGTTCTAATGAACACTGTCCTTCTCATTGATGCCAACAATTGAGCGCACTGTCTTCACTGGTTGAATAAGCAATTACAGAATTATGACAATGTTGTACTCGATTTAATATTACATCGCTTATCGGCTTTACAATCTTAATTCAAAACGAAATTTTTATTGTCCACTTCCATTGAAAACTCATTATCCTTGTCCAGCAAGCAGCGCACAAGCACTTCATCCGGCAATACATGACATATTCTAACAAATGGTCTGCCTTCTGAGATATAGATCTCTGCTGCATCGCATGACCATCCACCTGCAACTGAACAGAATGCCAGTTACACTTGTAGCCACGGGAACATTTTCGGAGATGAAGGCAAACATGCGGTAAGAAATTCAACCCCAGTTTCTGTAACCTGCAAAACATATCCACTATAGTATAAGCTATTTATAATCACCATAAAAGGAGAAATCAAGCGAGGGACATCACTCAGAAATTATGCAAGAATAAGAATGACACTCTCTTCTGTTTGGACATTCATCAAGGGCCAAACAGAAGGCACAATTAAAAAAGAGTGTGCTCAAACTGAGCACTGCAATTGCCATCAGTATTGACCACAGTCCATCCATCAGGCCACGTTCGATCACGCCAAACCCCTAATGAGGACAGCTGCTTAGCATAGGTTACAGAGAAGATGTAATTAAATTTAAACAACTAATACATACCTGCATTGATCATGGGCTCAATGGTGAAGGTTTGTCCAGCCTTCATCACACCAACTGCCTTATTTTCTGCTTGGGGGTTAAAGAATAATAGACTACAGAAACCTCAAGACAATAACTAAAAACACAGAATGTTACTAGAATTATAAAGGCAGCTCTTCTTGATTGACGATTTAGGAGTCTGAAACAAGGATGAACTTCATTGTAAACAATGATGCAATATTTAAGGTCTGTAACTTAGGATACTTCCATAATGTAGAATATCTGGCGCACAGTGGAAGAGTTCTCCAATGCCATGCCACACTATGATTTGACCTGTTCTCCGAGAAAAGAAATAGAAAAAAAATTACCAAAAATTGCCTCCAAAATCCATGACACAGATGCTGCCGAATGCGAATGGAGCTAATAGTACGCACCACTGATAGTCCACACGAAGAAGCATGACGATTAATAACTTCACCAACTTCACGAAATCGCACCCCAGGTTTCACTAGACACAACAAAACAAAGGAAAAAAAGTTCCTGTGTTACAAAATAGTTTTATCAACATAAACTCTGTAAATCTTCAGTAACAAGACAAAGACAGACAGGAGCAGAATGTGTCACACTCTCTTGCATCATCTAACTAACAAGTAAAAAAAGCAAAGTGCCACTGCCACGTACCATTTGCTATTGCCTTCTGTAAGCAATCATATGTACTTTGGACCAAGTGTAATCTGTTAGTGTATTGCCCAAAAGCCAATCATTGGATGATTTTATAGTCATGTATATTTATTAAGGTTTTATTCCAATAAATATATTTATGTGATAAACGCTTGTACATATTTATAACCCTAGAATATCTCATATTCTTAAAATGTCCCTAATCGATTATTATTATGGATGAGTTGTAATAATAAATTAAGACTAGCTGTAACGCCCCGGATTTTCATAATTTGACTTTTCTCGGAATTTTCGAAATTTTTATTCCAATTTTGCCCTTGAGGAATTTCCGGATTTTTGGACAAGGAAATAAATTATTTTTACCTTGGTTATATGGAATTTAGTTGATGGTATGACGGGTTCGGCTTTCGTTGGAGTTTAATCGGGTTTCGACGTTGAGAATTAAGTTTTTGAAGGAAATAAATTAAGTTCTGTTCATGTTGTTTGGGTTCTAATGGGGTTGTTGTGTTGTTGCTCCGGTTTGGTTTGACGGGGGTTTGTAGGTTGTTGTTGTTGGTGGTTGTCTTTGTGCGCGTGGTTGTGTGTGTGTTGTTGTTCACTGCCGGTGTTGTTTCTGGTGGTGCGTGGCTACGGGAGCGTGCCCGGCAGAGAGGTGCTCGGGTGTGTGTGGGTTTCTTCGGGCAGTGGACGGTTCTTGGCAGATCCGTGAGATTCCGGTAAGGAATCACCTCTTTTCCAATTCGTTTGTTGTTGATACGAAGACCAGTTGGTATTGTGTTGTTGGAATGAATGTTGTAGTTGTTGGGTTCGTTTTGGCAGATTTGGGGGAATTCCGGCAAGGTCACCGGAATCCGGCGAAGGCTCGGGAATTTTCCGGCGAGGCTCGGGAATTTTTCCTGCGAAGACTCGGGTGTTATTTCCGGCACTTAACGGTATACTTTAATGTGTAATTTGTATACATTGATGGCATGTACTATAATTTGGAATTGGGTTATGTAATTAATCGTGTTTAGTAGAAACCGAGACGGGTAGAACCTTAGGCCGGTAAATACCGACACGGGTAGAACCTTAGGCCGGGATGGACTTGGGCTCGGATTGACCATTGGACTTAAGTAACGGGCTTTGAGCCCAAACCTATAATTGATTAATAAGGACTTGAGGAAGTGGACTTTAGGCCCGGAAATTGTAATTGGGCTTAGATCGGACTTAAGGCCGGGAATTCATAAATGGCATAATGAGTGGGCCATAGGCTCGGGATTTACTCTTGGACTTAGTTGGGCTTAAGCCCGATGAACCTTAGGTCCCGTTACTCGGAGTTTGGTGAAGAGAACATTAAGTCGGGTTTAGACCCGGGAATTACATAGTCGACTAACTTGGGACGGGTTTAACTCAGTTGAGCATATAGGTACCATGCATGCACAGTTGTGATTATTGTTTTGTAATTTGTTGTGTGTGCCGGTATTCAGGCACGGGTGTTACCTCGGGAGCTGGTGGATCGGTTTTGGGAAAGACTCCACAGGACAATCGTCGTTGAGGTGACTTTATATGTCTTTTTATGTTTGTTTGCATGAGCTCGTTGGAATGGTTTGTTTGAGTTGCATGCTTGTTTGCTAACATGCTGTAATCTGTATTGTGTGCCTAAGTGTGTTATTTGCTTATGAGCAGGATGTTGGATTTGTTATGGATTATAACATGTGATGTGATTTTGGGTGCTTTGTGTGATGTGTTGTGGGTCGGAGACCCGGTTATCTGATTGAGATGTCTTTATCACACTACCCTGTTAGATCACAGCTAATGGCACACATAAACTCATAATCTGTGAATAAAGATAATGTACAGTAGAAGTTAGGCTACTGTGTGCTGATGACCGGTTGTTTCGAGCGGGAAGTGATACCCCTCGGGTTTGCTTGCGGATTAGCAAGTGTTATGCAGATTTGCATGTGGGTCTGTGATGACCGGTTTCTACCTCCCTCCTTCTACCTCCCCCTTTCTACCTCCCTCTTTCTCTCTGTCTCTCTCTCTCTCTCTATGGTTATGTTGGGCTTCGTGCCTGGTTTATATGGGCTTCGTGCCTGGTTTATTTAGGCTTCGTGCCTGGTTGTCTCATGAGACGGGACCGAGCTCGACGCACACAGTAGGGGGCCCTGAACAATACAAAGTAATAAGAAAACTTAACACACAACAGATGGAGAATAATGAACTGGTTGCTTGAATGTGTTGGCATGTTAGTACTGATTGTTGTATGTTGCATGCTTGTTGTGTTGCTCTTCTTTCCTTTCGGACTTGATCTGCACACTCTCATAATTAGATATATATTGCTCACTGAGTAGGCGACTCACATAATCTCCAACGTTGTTTTTCAGACTTTAGATAGCGTGCAGTCACTTTCTTCTTTTCCCGGAGTACGGACGTGGACATCCCAGCAGGTAGCCGTGCTTGTTCTCCCGGTTGGATCCATAGTGTCGGCATGCATACTGTTTTGCTTCTCACATTTTTTATTCCATTTATTTCTTCCGCTGCATTGGATTTTTATTGAGATGTCTATTGATTTTAGATTACATTATCGGCGGGTTGCCGGGTTTATGTGTTGATGATGTTTCGGCAGGATGCCGGGTTGATTTGTGGCTTGATAAGCCGGATTATTATGTTCTTCTTGACATCTTGTGTTATTGAGAATTTTGGATATTGTTTATATTGGTTTCCGTGTCCCGGGTGTCAGGGGTATTTCGGGAATTTCCTTTGTCTAAGTATTTTATTGTTAATTGGGACACGGGTGTTTCACTAGCGTATGTTGAGAATTATATGAGATATGAATTCTACATACGGGTACAAGTTAGAGAACTTGTGGTCTGGACTGACCCGACATAAGAACACTACATGGAACGTTATATGATTGTCATTAGTGGTTCTTATATGTATTGTCCTTAGACCGGAGATCATCAAGGTTCCCAACATGTGAGTCATATACTTTGATACTACTCTTGGTTATTCGTAACTGAGTAGACCTTAGTGTAATCATTGGGCATATGATATAATGTGTAGTGGGTTTTGTATGATCAAGATGGGATTCGTCCAACCCTTATAACGGGTATATTATTAGATGGGCCTCTTGATAGAGTTGAACTGTAAATGCATGGCCATGCTCGGATTATGTGATATGGTGATATCATTAGTATCCGTTTTACACAGTTAACTCGGGGATCAAGAAACTTAGATTAAACATATACGAGATTGACTTATTCCATGTCTCGTGTTTAGTCTTGATAATGTGACGAAAGGATAATGACATGTTTCCAAGGCATAATGAATCAGTACTGATCTTGTCGTTTGGGTAGCAATGATGTGTTGCTAGACGCCGCTCATTGTTTATAATTGTAAATGAGTTTACAATTATTGCCAAACGTTACAAGTGCCTACAGGGTCACACACTTAGAACTGTTGATTCGAGCTAGTGGTTAAACCATAGTTGGACCGTGATTCGACCACATATTTGAGCTGGTGGTTAAATCATGGTTGGACCGTGGTTCGACCACGTATTTGAGCTAGTAGTTAGACCATGGTTGGACCGGGTCGTTTGAGTTGATTCGGTTCAATAGTTACCAGAATTATTGAACTTGAATGTGTTGTTTTATATATATGTTGATATATATAATTGAGTTAGTGGAGACATGATCATGTAGATGATTGTGACTAAAGTATAGATAATGGAAAACACAATTATGCATGATAAGATGTATGTATGATTGGTTGGCCATTTTCTATATTAACTAACATGTAAACATATATGTGATATATGTAAGAGTATGAAGTATGAGCAGATTTGGAGAGTTCAACATACAAACACATTCACAAGTGTTGTGAGAGAAACACTCTAGGCTCTCTTGCTCTCGGAAATTCTGCAGCTAGCACTGCGGTTCAAGAGTGCTCGAGTTAGTGATCGTGAGACGGTTGCTAGCAGTCATCAATGGTTCGTGTGGATACCGTAGAGGAGTCGGATTTCTGTCCAGTTCTTGTTGATTCGTATCATCAGTTGAGTGAAAGATCTCAACCAAACTAGGTACGAAATTTTTGTTATTCGGTTTACCCCGTTTCACATGGATCCTCCATTAATTCCGAGTTTTTTCGCTGCGCATATTGTTTCTTTGTTTGCATACCCGGTTACTTACATCATCCACATCTCCAACAAAATATGTTTCGTTGAGATCACCTGTATAACATAAATGAAACAAAGGAAAAAAGTTTCTGAGTTACAAAATAGTTTTATCAACATAACTCTGTAAATCATCAGTAACAAGACAAAGACAGACAGGAGCAGAATGCTTCACACACTCTTACAACATCTAACTAGCAAATAAAAAAGGCAAAGTGGCACATACCAATTGATATTGCCTTCTCTAAGCACTCGTACGTACTGTGGACCAAGTGTCGCGAGATGCTTCATCCACATTTCCAACAAAATATGTTTCATTAAGATCCCCTGTATAACATAACAACCAATGGTTAGCAAATTCTTGATATACTGTATATTCTGCGTAATTAAGAAAGAATTTCTTAATTGGAGAAAGACATCCTCTATCATTATTATTGTCAGACTGCTAGGCAAAGAATATAGAATCAGGCAAACACAAACTGGAAAAATCGTATCGTTTGTTTAGGATGTCATGCTTGATTGGAGGAATGTTAATGAGTTAGAATTTAAAACGTACCGAGCATCAGGAATTCCATGACAAATTACTTCATTAACCTACCTGCAATGAACAGTATATCTGCCTCAGGAAGAGGTTACCATCCACAGAGAAAGCATTGAGAAAGTACATAGGAGGACTACCTATGTGCAGCAGGACTTGGGGAAGAAATAATAATTCAGATCAGATGGATATAATGCCCCTACAGTGAATACAATAGACAGAAGGTTCAGCAAATAATAGAAAATGTACATCTGCATTAAGAATTTCATAGACCAAAATGTTTCAGCATACAACCTAGAATAACGGAGACAACACTAGAAGCACAAAGAAACCATGAAAACGCAGTTGCTTCATAAGCCACTCGATTAATTTCATCAGTTGTCACACCAGGACGAATTACCCGAGCAGCTGCATCCAATACCTCTCTTGCTATCTAGGAATAACAGTTGATGTGTTAAGGAGGTTCATATGTCAGTTCAGTGCAGAAAACGAAACAATGATTCAGTAGAAAAAAGTTGCTTCCCTAGTAGTGTTTTTTTTATACTAGTCGAGGAGAGTGAGACTCGAACCCGAGACCTCATCCCTCTTGTGCCTTTGACACAAGAGTGCCAATGAGCTACAAGCCCATTGGTTCCCCCTATCATGCAGTGTATTTCCTGATTCAGAGCACAATTATTTTGGCTATTGGCCAAAGCAATTCCTAGCTTTTCAAAGCAAAGACGTTAGCAGCCAAACTATCTTTGCACAATAATGGAAGGACATCAGCCACAAATCTGTGGGAGAGAGTGGTTGTCAAAGACTCAAACGTGTCTGCTCATCACCTGGAATCGAAGTGATTGTTCGTGAGGTTCCAGTTGGTGGGTTTTAGTCTTTCATTATTGACACTTGGCCTGAACATGCAGAATTTCCATTTTTATGAGCTTAACCACACACGGTAAAATGCAGACATGATTAAACCCTGGAAAACTACTTTTTCTTTCACAGCAGCCATTCATCTATCTGTGTCCAGGGGCGGATTTAGGGGGGCCAATAGGGGCCATGGCCCCCCCTACGTTTTCGTCATGTATATATTAATCAGTATTTTAGCATACAAAGACAGGTGGCTTGGTGGTAAAATGTTGGATTGGCCCCCCTTGAAATCAAGGGTTCTACCTTTTTTCTTCAACAAAATTGTTTGGTTGGCCCCCAAATTGCAATAAAGTTGAAGAATGACTCTGTCAACTATATTTTTGAGATGTTCTATATGCCAAATTTGTATCAAAATTTGCTGAGTGTGGGGCAGTTAGCTCAAAAGTTCTATGAGGTGGCTCTGTCAGTATAAATAGCACCAGCAAACTACTCATAGATAAATGAAAACATTAAGGTAACATGAGTATAACTGCTTTTAGGTGGCGTCCAAGGTTTCACTTTTAGCAACAGAATCAAATAGGTAGGAGAGGAAGCAAACTTACTCGGCAGGTTTCTCGCATTCTTTTTATCTGTTCTGGAGTCTTGATCTACAGCATAAACAACCGCGGGTCAGGAAACTGGATTTAGAAGGCTGATCAAGCACTCAAAGGAACGTCAAATAAGTTCCAATATGGTCAGATATTCATCAAACATTATATATGCAAACTAATCAAAAATAGAAAAGAAAAGCCAAGTTTACCTCCACAACATGTTGTAGATCACAATTAGCCTCAATTTTTGGTATTCCCTGAAAACCTTCGATGAATTAAAACTTCAAACTAATTTGAGAATGCAAGTAAACAGGTTGGCAAAACAAAGGGTTTCAAAATCACTACAAAAACTCACAGCAACAGCCCAATCCGGTAGTTCAATATGAGCAGGGACAAAACACTTGGGAGATATAAGATAAGGCCTTATTAGTGACCTGTGCAAAAGCAAAAGAAAAGAAAAAAAAAACAGCGGTTTCCCAATCAAGAAAACAAATTAAGGAGCAAAACATCTAATTAATGTAAGTCAAACACAAGGCAAGAAAGACCAAGTAAGTCACTTTGTCCAAATGAATAGATCCTTAGAGAAATACCCGGTCCAATCGAAGTGAGGCATTTTCGGAGTTCGAGACTGTCCTTTCGTATCACAGTATAGCCAGCCAGCCTTCTTTAAGACCATTCCCAATGGATTGATCACTAGGACCCCCTGACCCGGCAGAGGCCAGCCTTTGCCTTTTGATGCTAAGGGATTATCTTTTCTCTCAAATAAAAATTCGGCACACCGTAGATTGAATAGCCTTTTAGCATAAAAAAAAATATTCAAATTGGGGTACCAAGAAACTCTAACGAGAATTATGTGGCTCATGCCAAATCAAATGAATTTTTTTTTTTTGCTCATGCCAAATCACCCAATCATTAATGTTTCTCACATCAATTATAACTTTATATATCATCTTTGCTATTGTTCTTTTTTTTTTCTTTTTTGTCTCTTAATTACTCGCGTTATCTCTTACCTCTTTATTTATCTATATATCTTCCATATCGCTTTTGGGTTCTCTTTTTTCTAATCTTTAGTTTCTCTGGATTATGTCAAGCTCTTACACAAATCCTACCCATCTTTAGTTTCTCTGGATTATGGTTACGTCTCGGTATCGGGAGACTTCACGCGAATTCTAATTTTCAATTAAGTCCTGTGGATTTTTCTATTTTGATTCATGTGTCATAGGATACATGATAAGCTCCCAAAATAGAAGACTAATATTTAAAATTTTAATAGCTAATAAATAGACAATTTTTTTTATAATCTCTAAATTGACTTCTATTTTAGGAAATAATTCTTTTGAGTTAATTTGCTATGATTATACCTTAAATTTGTATGAATTAATAATTAATCAATTTTTTTCTAAACTTTATTTGTTAACAATTTTTCTTGTGGCTATATATATATCTTAGTAGGCCTACTAAGATAAGTATTAAGTAGATAACAGTAGAAGCTTTTATCAAAGTAGTAACGAAGTCTTACTCTATTGCTGAGCCGCAGTTGCACTCTTTTTTGGGTCGGAATTCTGCACCCTAAAGACTACTTTTTTTGAGTACTACAACATAAATACTTTCTGGATATGTTAAAAGTGAAGATCATGGGCCGGTTTAACAAAAGGATTTTCTAGTTGAGCCCGTGTTTGTAACCTTAATCGGCACCTTATATATTATAACAATAACAACGTAGGGAAAAGTGAGAACCGGTAAAGCTCAATCTCTGTTACTTGAATCGCTCATAGGTACGTATGACGACTCTTTATTCTTTGATTGCTTATCCATACTGTGTTTTGTGCATATTCTGACTGACTACTTTGACGAAGCAAAGGATTGAATTGTTCAAATAAAACTCAATTCAATAGCCTTTCACATATTTCAAATTGATTTAGGGTTTCTACAATTGTGTTTTTGCCCAAAGTTTTGATGTATGGCCAGAAAGACCGTTGTGTTTTGGCCTTCTCATTACTGATCATAAATTAGACCTAACTTCGTGTTTCGTTCTCATTAGAGATCATAAATTAGACCTAACTTCATGTATTACATTGCAACATGGAACCAAGTAACAAGTCTTTGTAATCTCGGATCAATCTTGAGAACTGTAGAATATAGCTCTTGTTAGCAGGGAGAGAATATGCGCAACACAACACACTTTATTTTATTTGTCAAAACCACTCACACAAAATACTAGGGTATGTCCCTTTATATATTGTACCATAAATATCATAAAATCTAATCCTTTTAGATTTAAGACTCCTACCATAACACACACTTATTAAATAAATAAATACTTAATTTAATATTTAGAAAGAAATCGAGAAAAAAAAAACAAAAAAAAGGGGTTGTTGATTTTGCTACAGAAAGTAGTGTGATTGTTTTGTTTTATTTGTGAAGCCATCACAGGAGGAGTGACGACGAGTTGCAGGAATTGTTTTGTCACAACTAGACAAAACAAAAGGTCTTCTCGATCGGTTGAAAACGGAAGTGAGGAATTCAATTTTGTGTTACAATTGCTTGCTTCGGTCATCAATTGTATTGCAAATACAATTATTCTTTTTCAAGCGAACACACAAGTTCGTGGATCGAGACAACTGTTTGGTTCTTTTGGCAAAGTGGGCAGCAGGTGTGTGGCTTGGATTTCATCATGTAAGAAATTTATTTTTCTTTTCCTCAGCAGATTTAGCGAGACAATTTTTTGGTTGGCTTGTAATTGCGACACTGGTGGTGCGGGTGATACCAATTGATTTATTATGGTTACAAAATCTGCTGACTGTGGTGTTTTTAAATTCAATGGCAAGGATAATTTTTTAATCTGGCAGAGGCAGATGACTACTTTTTTTAAGCATGTTAAAATTTGGGATGTTGTTGAGAATGGATCAGGGAATCCTGCAGAAGCTGCAAAGTTGGAAAAAGATAATGATGCACGTTATTACCTTGAACAGAAGGTAGAACTCCCTGTCTATGAAAAATTTTTGGAAGCTGTCACTGCAAAAGAGATTTGGGATATTTTGCAGAACTGTTATGGTGGCTCTGATAATGTGAAGAAGGTTAATTTGCAACAATTGATGGCAGAATTTGGGCTTATGCAGATGAGAGCAGATGAAACAATTGATGATTATTTTGGTTGAATACAAGCATTGGGGAAGAAGATGAATTCCAATGGTGAAAAGAAGACAGATCAACAGGTTGTTGAGAAGATTCTTCGTAGCCTGCTAAGAGATTTTGATTATAAAGTGACAGCTGTTGAAGAAAATCAAAATTTGGAGACCTTGTCAATTCATGAGTTGCAAGGTAAGTTGATTGTGCATGAGAGTCGGTTGAATTCCAGGAAGCGTGCAGAAAAATACCAATCTCAGTTGCATTTGGCTTCTCAGAAGGAAGAAAATTGCAATAAAGTTGCATATAACTACCCAGGCCAAAGTAGCAGAGGTGGCAGAGGTGATAAAGGTAACAGAGATAGAAGAGGTGGCAGAGGTGGCCGAGGCAACAGAGATGGTGCTGATTACAAATAGAATGCTCAGATGAAGTGTTTCAAGTGTGGAAAATTTGGGCATGCTAAAAAAGAGTGCAAGTCTCATATTCAGTGCAGGCAGTGTGGCAAGTATGGACATTATCAGAGGGAATGTTGGAATAATGGCAATCAAGCACAAGCAAAGTTTGTGGATGGTGGAGCTGGAGGCTCTAATGGTACAGAGACATTGTTACTAGCAAGTCACAAGACAGAAGCAACAGAGAAGAACAGGTGGTTCTTGGATACTGGTTGTAGCAATCATATGTCTGGCAACAAGGAAATTTTCTGTGAGTTGGATGAGTCTTTTCACACAACAGTTACACTGGGTGATAAGACTAAAATTCATGTGAAGGGGAAAGGGAGAATTGCAATAAAGCTGAAGAATGGCTCTGTCAACTATATTTCTGAGGTGTTCTATGTGCCAAATTTGTACCAAAATTTGCTGAGTGTGGGGCAGTTAGCTCAAAAGGTCTATGAGGTGGTATTCAGTGGCAGAGTTTGCACAATCAAAGATGACAAAAAAGGGCTAATAGCAAAGGTAAATATTGCTGAAAACCGGTTGTATCCTATGCTTATTAACTACAATGATTTACCCTGCTTTAGTTCTGCCATTAGTGGTGATGATTGGCTTTGGCATATGAGATTTGGGCATTTTAATTTTGGAAGATTGAAGTTTCTTGCTCGTAAGGAGATGGTTTCTGGATTGCCACATATTGATTTCCAGTACAGAGTTTGTGAATCATGCACTCTTGGCAAGAAGCATCGTGATCCTTTTCCTACAAGAAAAGCTTGGAGAGCCACACAACCACTACAACTTGTCCATTCAGATTTATGCTCGGTGGAAGTTCCTTCAAATGGAGGCTGCAGGTATTTTATTACCTTTATTGATGACTTTAGTAGGAAGACATGGGTGTATTTCTTGAAGAATAAATCTGATGCTTGTGGTGCTTTGAAGCAATTTTTGCTCTACATTCAAAGACAGAGCGGTCATGTGATTAAGACTTTGAGAACTGACAGAGGCACTGAGTATATTGTTTGTGATGATTTTTTGAACCAAAATGGTGTGAAGCATCAGTTGACAGCAAGGTATACTCCTCAACAGAATGGAGTTGCAGAGAGGAAGAACAGAACTGTGGTTGATATGGTTAGGAGTATGTTGCATAACAAAAATTTGCCTAAAAATTTTTGGGCAGAAGTTGTTTCTTGTGCTGTTTATTTGTTGAACAGATGTCCTACCAGGAGTATTGATGGAAAAATACCTCAAGAAGCATAGACTGGTCAGAAGCCGAATGTCAGTCACTTGAAGGTGTTTGGTTCCATTGCTTATGCTCATATTCCAGATGCATTGAGAAAGAAGCTAGATGACAAGGCAGAGAAGTGTATTTTCCTTGGGTATAGCCATGAGACAAAGGGATACAAGTTGTACAATTCATTGACGAAAGAAGGTGGTGATTAGCAGAGATGTTACATTTGATGAGCAAGGAGTTTGGGATTGGTCATCTGCAGATTCACAGCCAGTCCCACATTACTTAGTCACTAAGAGAGTTGAAACAGAAGAAGCAGAAGATGAAGTTGAACAAGCGGAAGAACAAGTTGCACAACCTCCACCAACACAACAAGCAGTGCCAGGTCGTCCACAACGTAATCGGCAAAGGCCTACACACATGCAGGATTATGTTGTTGGGAATGACAATGATCCCAGTGATGAAGAACAAATGGCACACTTTGCTTTCTTTGTTGACTGAGATCCCCTATTATATCAGGATGCTGCACAAGATGATCGTTGGATTCAGGCCATGGATGAGGAGATACATGCCATCGAGAAGAATAAAACTTGGAAGTTGACTTCATTGCCGGCTGGAAAAGAAGCCATTGGTGTCAAGTGGGTGTACAAAACCAAGTACAAGCCTAATGGAGAGGTGGAAAGATACAAGGCAAGATTGGTGGCAAAAGGCTACAAACAAAAGCCAGGTATTGATTACTTTGAGATTTTTGCTCCTGTTGCAAGGCTTGATACTGTGAGAATGATAATTTCTATTGCTGCACAAAGTAATTGGAAGATTTATCAAATGGATGTGAAATCTGCTTTCTTGAACGGTGTGCTAGAGGAAGAGGTGTATGTTGAACAACCTCTTGGTTATGTGAAGAAGGGGGAGGAAGAGAAAGTTTTCAGTTTGAAAAAAGCCTTCTATGGCTTAAAACAGGCACCTAGAGCTTGGTACAAGTGAATTAATTCTTATTTTGTTGAGAATGGTTTTCATAGGTGTCCTTATGAGCACACTTTGTATGTGAAATCTAACAAGCAGGGAGATGTGACTATTGTGTGCTTGTATGTTGATAATATGATTTTCACTGGTAATAATCCTGAATTGTTGATGAAGTTCAAGAAAGAGATGATTGCACAGTTTGAGATGATAGATATGGGTTTGATGTCATATTTTCTTGGCATTGAGGTGAATCAGATGCAGGGAGGCATATTTGTTTCACAGAAAAAGTATGCAGGTGATGTGTTGAAGAAGTTCAAGATGGAAAATAGCAATCCAATTCTGACTCCAATGGAGGAGAGATTGAAGTTAGCGAAGGATGGCAGTGGTGACTTGGTTGATGCTACCAACTTCAAGAGATTGGTAGGAAGCTTGCGGTACTTGACAGCTACAAGGCCAGACATTGTCTACAGTGTTGGACTTGTGAGTAGGTTTATGGAGACTCCACGACAATCTCATTGGCAAGCTGCAAAGCGCATCCTGCGCTATGTCAAAGGTACATTGAATGATGGCATTTTCTATTATGCTACTAACAATGTGGAGCTTGTTGGCTATACAGACAGTGATTGGGCTGGAGACATTGAGAAGAGGAAGAGCACTTCTGGGTTTGCTTTTCATCTTGGTTCTGGTGTGTTCTCTTGGTCATCCAAGAAACAACAGGTAGTTGCATTATCTACAGCTGAAGCAGAATACATTGCAGCTAGAAATTGTGCTACTCAAGTAGTATGGTTGAGGAAGATGCTTAGAGAGCTAAAGTAGTTTTAAGAGAAGCCTACTACAGTGTATTGTGATAACAAGTCAGCCATTGCATTGTCAAAGAATCCAATGTTCTATGGTTGCAACAAACATATTGATATCAACTGTCACTACATTCGTGAGCTGGTGCAAAACAAAGAAATTGTGCTTGAGTTTTGTTCATCTGAAGATCAAGTTGCAGATGTGTTCACAGAGCCATTGAAAACTGAAGTGTTCCTGAAGCTCAAGAAGATGAGGGGCATGATGAAGCTTGAAGACTTAGTTTAAGGGAGGCAATGTGGAATATTAAACTAAGTATTTATTTATTTAATAAGTGTGTGTTGTGGCAGGAGTCCTAAATCTAAAAGGTCTAGGTTTTATGATATTTATGGTACAGTATATAAAGGGACATACCCTAGTATTTTGTGTGAGTGGTTTTGACAAATAAAATAAAGTGTGTTGTCCTGCGCATATTCTCTCCCTGCTAACAAGAATTATGCTTAATCTTTCTCCTAAGGTTGCAAACAACAATACACCCACATATGTTTTTATTCTATTTTCCCTCTTTCTTCGCAATCATCGCGCATTAGTACTAGCATCTACTATAAACCTTTTTATTCATGATCCACACTTATACTTCACTTATGATCTATTAGCTAGTTTAGTGTCAAACTCCATTACATGATTATATCCTTAATTTTATTTTTTTTGTAGGATTGTCTTCGAATAAAATTTGCTTAGATCTCTCGCTAACTAGACCAACACCAACAACGCAAATATGAGCTTCGATGTATGGTACTACATCTTGAAAGAGGAACACAAGGAATTGCAAGAAGACTATAGAAGAGTTCGGGATGAAAATAAAATGCTATGGGATGAAAAGTTTGGTTGTGAGCGAGTGCGTTTCTCGAACAAAATGTTGGAGAAAAAAGAAATGGTTCAGGATGAAATTTTGGTTCTGGATGGAAATTTTGTTTGTGAGCCAATGCATTTCTCGAAGAATATGCTGGGAAAGATTAGACCATCCTCTAAAGACTCTCCACATACTGATACTTCTATCATTGCTTGTGGAGTTTCTCAAGTTGATGCATGTGCTAGTATTGCTTGTGGCATTAATAATCCAGTGCCCGACGAAAATAATGTATGCCTCCGACGTTGCAAAGAGGAGTCTTTACGTTTCTCAGTGAACAACTTCTATTCCTTTTTTTTCTTATAAGTCGTTGATAACTTTTTTTAGTCGTTGGGGGTAGTCTTATCATGGTTGGATAATGATGTTTCTTTTTTCATATAAATAAACTGTGTGTTGATATGGTTATAATGAGGATTATTTCCTGTTTGTGAGATGGTGGTTTAACTCTATTGCCTTTGTCTAACATTTTTTTTTATGCTCATGCCTTTGTGTACTAGATATTGTAGTCAATATAGAAAGTGTGTAATGGCTTGTCTTGCTATGGTATGATATGCTCTTTTTTTTTAGAAAAAAAAAGCATTAATGACAATTTGTTTTACTAGGAATCACACTTGATCGAATTATAAGTTTTTGTACATCAACAACAATCACTCATCCATTTAAGCACTTTCTACACCATTTATATCTGCACCTAAAAAAAACAAACATAGAAAAATTGATTCAAAGGATACCCATGAAGAAAGATGAATCCTTTGAACACAAAATCCCGCAAAAACAGATTCCCTGTAAGAATCTTCCCAACATTACGTGCATTAGATTTCAGACCTTTCAACTCCTTGCCTTAATCACAAACTTTTGGTTGTTCTTTCCTCTGAGCCATTCTAAGATAACCTTTACCTTTGCTTGAAACTTTGTTCTTACCACACGGAAATCCTCCTTTTCTGGCCCTACAAGTGTGCGTTGAGGCTCTCCCTCCGAATCCTTATTTTGTGGCACTACATCACCAGGTGTGCGGTTGATGTAGTACTTCATTCGCAATTCAAAAGCAGCAAAGCCACCATGCCACAACCCGAGTCCGACATTCAGAATAACCTTCCATTTGTATGTAAAAGACCCAAGACATATTGCAGTTGCAATAATGACGTAAAAGTTAAGCTGCTTGTTAACGATATCAAATATAATGACAGCGATGAAAAGCTCCTTCTCCCTCTTCTCTGCGAGCCTGCTTCTCCACTGCGGCAACTCCATAATCACCTTCATACCAGAACCAGAAATATGCCACAAGAACACGGTTCCTAATGACCAAATCATTACTTTACCACTTAATTGTTTCCAATTGGAAGGGCGGTGGGCAACAAAAAATTCACCTGTTGACCTAATAATTTCGGAAAATTTAGTATGGTAACTGCATTTTTCTGCTTTTTAATCCATATAAAGATTGCCACAAACTAACTTTCTTAATAGACAATTTTTTCTATCTCACTCCTCTTGACAAGCGAACCTTCTTCAACGACTGTTGGTGGAGCCAGCTCTGGATCCTCCGTATGGCTCTCCTCTGACAGATCTAAATCTTGGCCTTTTTCCTCCTTATGTGCACTTATCTTGGAGAGTGGCCCATCTTTTCCGGCTCCAATGGCTGGTGGTGCCCACTGTTTGTCATCCTCTACATCTTGCCTTGCAAAGCGGCGGCGGCAGCCAATGGCGATAATAGTGATGATTGGGTTGAAGGGGTTATTAATGCAGTGGTGGGAGAGAGGTGGAAGTGGATGGGAAGGGTGGCCATGGCTCTACTGATGGTAGGTGTGGTGGCGAGGTTGGCGTCTATTTTGCTGTGGAACAAAGGGTTGATCATAGGGCTGGTCATGATTGGCCACCTCAGGAACTATATTTTACTTTACTTGAGAGAAAGAGAGAAAAATGAAAGCTAAAAGTAATCTTGATTCTAGATTAAAAAAAAAACGATCCTTGGGAAGAACAAATAGAAACTGATAAAAAAAAAACAATAAAAACTAACAGAAGTGTCAAGTTTGTTAGTCGTTATATTTTTAGGCGGGAAAATATTAGCAAAATGGACTCTAACCTCAAACCCACAGTTTTGCTTTTTTTAGGCCCGGTCCAAGAATTCTGAATAACTTTCCTAATCTTAGGATGACTACGAAGAATTCTCAATAACTTTTTTCAAATAAAATTCATACTAAGGTAAATTGAAAACGCCTATAGGATTGGTTGAAAACCCCAAAATCGAGGGGTAAGTGAAAAATTAAGTCGACAAGAAAGTAAGAGAAAAACTATAACTGAATATTCTGATGGATACAACTTCTTGATGTACTGTATATTCTGCATAATTGAGAAAGAATTCCTTACCATGGACGCCTTTGTAGTACACGGATATATCAACATTCACAATATCACCGTCCTCCAGTTCCCTAGTGCAATCAAAATTAATAGGTTCCATTTCATTATGTTGACATTGAAGAGTGAGATGCAAGTATCAGAATTACAAAGAAAATCGGATTAAAAGGGTGATGAAGGATGTATGAAATAACACATGGAGAAAGACTCTGCGTCACTGAGGAATGTTAATGAGTTAGAACTTATTATTGTCAGACTGGAAAAATCGGATCAGTGTTTAGGATGTCATGCTTGATTAGAGTTAGCCGGGCATCAGGAATTCCATGACAACATCAAGGGAACAAATGAGTATCATCACTGCTTTTTAAGTGGCGTCCAAGATTTCACTTTTAGCAACACAATCAAATCGCTAGGAGAGGAAGCAAGCTTCTCGCATTCTTTCTATCTGTTCTGGAGTTTTGATCTACAGCATAAACAACCGCTGGTCAGGATTAAGAAGGCTGATCGTGAACTCAAAGGAACATCAAATAAGTTCCAATATGGTCAGATATTCATCAATCATTATATATGCAAAGGTTCACCTCCACAACATGTTGCAGATCACTATTAGGCTCAATTTTTGGTATACCCTGCAATCGTTCAATTAAGTTAAAACTTCAAACTAATTTGAGAGAATTGCAACAGAGACAGAGACAGAAGAGAGTTGCTTGGCATGAATAACAAGTACAGGTTGACAAAACAGAGAGTTCACTACAAAAACTCACATCAACAGCCCAATCAGGCAGTTCAATATGAGCAGGAACAAAACGCTTGGGAGATATACGACAAGGCCTTAGTGACCTGTGCAAAAGCAAAAGACAAATCACAGCAGTTCCCCAATCAAGAAAACAAATTAAGGAGCAAAACATCTAATTAATGTAAGTCAAACAAGGCAAAAAAGACCAAGTAAGTCACTTTGTCCAATGAATAGATCATTAGAGAAATACCTG
>JAKUCV010004870.1:0-11597 GCA_028386065.3 Turnera subulata | reverse complement strand
GTTGTAGCAGATGCTTTAAGTCGGAGACAACCAGAAGATACTTCCACGACTTACTCAATGTCCTCACTCATTGAGTTAAGGAAGATGGGAGTTGGTTTGTCAATCGATGAAACAGGAGCTTTGTTGACACATATGGAAGTCAAGTCTAACCTGAGAGGCTGGATTGTGGAGTTACAAGATGGAGATTCCGACCTGATCAAGCTGAAGGAAGCAGTCCGTAGTGGAAAGGAAGATAAGTTCCACATAGCGGAGGATAGTGCATTGATGTTGGGAAAGCGTCTATGTGTACCCAATGTTGGTGATCTGCGTAGTCAGATTCTAGAAGAAGGACACATGACACCGTATGCTATGCATCCCGGGAGCACCAAGATGTACCAGAACTTGAGAAGTCATTTTTGGTGGCCACCTATGAAGAAGGATGTAGCCGAGTATGTGGCTAAGTGTATCACTTGTCAACAAGTGAAAGCTGAACATCAGGCTCCAGCTGGGAAAATGAGATCTTTGTCAGTGCCAGAGTGGAAGTGGGAGATGATTACCATGGACTTTGTGGTCGGATTACCGTTGACCCGGAGACAGCATGATGCCATCTGGGTTATCGTTGATCGACTTACAAAATCAGCCCATTTTCTTCCCATTCGACAGACAGACACTTTGGAAAAGTTGGCGAAGCAGTACGTTGCAGAGATTGTGAGACTACATGGGATTCCTAAGTCCATAGTATCAGACAGGGATCCGAGATTCACATCACGGTTCTGGAAAAGTCTGCAAACAGCTTTGGGAACGAAGCTGAGTTTTAGTACTGCATTCCATCCTCAGACCGATGGACAGTCGGAGAGGACTATTCAGACACTAGAAGATATGCTAAGGGCTTGTGCTCTTAACTTTAGTGGAAGTTGGGATCAGTACCTACCTTTAGCGGAGTTTGCCTATAACAACAGTTATCATTCCAGTATTGGCATGCCTCCGTTTGAAGCTCATTACGGAAGGAAGTGCCGGAGTCCAGTTTGCTGGGATGAAGAAGGTCTCCGTTTGATCGTTGGTCCAGATTTGGTTCAGCAGACTGTTGACAAGATTCAGACAGTTAAGCAGAGCATGAGAGCAGCACAGGACCGACAGAAGAGCTATGCTGATAAGCATCGACGAGAGATGGAGTACCAAGTGGGAGAACGAGTTTTCCTCCGAGTTGCACCATGGAAGGGTGTAATCAGATTCGGGAAAAGAGGGAAGCTGAGTCCTAGGTACATTGGACCGTATGAGATTGTGGAAAAGATTGGACCCCTGGCGTATAGATTATCTTTGCCAGAGGAGTTGTCACGGATTCATGATGTATTCCATGTTTCCATGTTGAGGAGGTACAGATCAGATCCGAGCCATGTGGTTACTACAGAGGATATTGAGGTCGCAGAGGATCTGACATATACAGAAATGCCGGAGCAGATCCTTGCCCGAGAAGACAGACAGTTGAGGAGCATATGCGTTCTCAGTATCCGCACTTGTTCACAGCTTCGGAGTGAATTTCGGGGACGAAATTCTTTTAAGGTGGGTAGGCTGTAACAGCCCAGGTAAAAATTTCATTTTTACCGGGACTGTTTAAGTTAATGTACAGTAATTTACCATTAATTTTTAATCTTGGGTAATTAAATTATGGTAAATTGAGCTTTGGATTCCGAAATCGAGCATGGCCCCACGTTCGGGATTTTTCTGCGGATTTTACGGACCAAGTTGGGATTTTTCCGGGTCCGGGAATCTACGGAAAAAGCCGAGTTTATTCTCGAATTATCGGACCAGAAATAAGATAAGTGGGTATACCGGATATCTTCTGGTCCAGGTGGGCCACACTTCACATGCAGCATAGTAACTGCATAATTGAAGTTCAATTATTCAGCCGCCAATTCCTATTCAGCCTGTGAACTATCTATTATACATGTGATAAACCAGTGATTTGCTTCCTATAAACTATTTTTCTTCTGCTTTCTCCCGCACAACATCACCTGCAACTTCTTCTTCACTACCACACCTTCAATTCACAAAACCATCCACTGCCAATCTAAACCAGAAAAGAGAAAAGAAAAAAAAAAGGAAAAAAAAAACAATAAACACAACACATAAGACGCCACCGTTTCCACCATCTCCTTCCCCTCTCTTTTTTCTTTCTTTTTCTTCCTTCCCTTACACCCGCCGCCGTGAGCCACCAGGACGTCCTCCATCACTCACCGGCCGAGACCCCCAACTCCTCCTTTCCTCCTCCTGCCTTCGCTGCACCGTCGCCAACCCGAGGAGCTGTCGACGCCGCCTGCATCGCGAGATCCGACGAGGAGACGAGCCGCCTCCCTCACCTCCCCTCGAGTCGTGCCACCTCCGCCGGCCTCCCTTGCCAGACGCCCTGCTCGCGCCGTGCTCCCCGTCGCACCAGTGCCGTGACCGCCTCGCGCCTCTGCCGTGTCGTCGCCTCGCCATCCGCCGTCGCTCGAAGAGACCCAAGGTGAGCAACCCGTGGGTGTTGTGACGGGTCCGACCCGGATAGAGGGCCGCGGGTCGGGTGACCCAAGGGTAAATGGGTTGCGATTATGGGTTGGAGTTATGTGGGCTTGGGCTGAGTGTGGGTTGGGTCTGTGGGCCGTGACCTGGGCTTTGGGCTTGTGGTCTGGGCTGACACGCCTGGGCCTGACTCCTGGGTCTGTTGGGCTCCAGTCCAACAACATAAAAAAAAAAGAAAAGAAAAAGAGAGAGAAGGAATAAATCTAGAGAAAAGAAAATTAAATGGAAGAAAATGAAAATGAGGTTGGGGAAAATATATGGAAAATGGATATTTTGAGGAAATGATTTTAGAAAAATTATTATATGGTACGGAAGGAAAATAATAATTTGTAGAAAAGAAATATTTTGGAAAGTACATACCTAGAAATAATTTTGGAAAGGGTATTATCAAGGTAGTAAAATACCGGAATAGTACCCGGGTATAGGAATAAGTATAGAAGGGTATTTTGACACCTTGAAATAAATGGTGAATGATGATAATAATGGAGAATTAATCCGGGAGAGTAACCGAGCTGAGTTAGTATTTAATTTACGGTATACAGTATTAGAATAACATTTGCATACCATCTTATATGTGCATATTATTGATTGATATAGGAGTTGATAACGAACAATTTGCTGAGGAACCGGACTTGGAACTTGCTGAGCAATTTCATAGTTGATATCGGCTAAGGTGAGGATGGATAACCCTTGTTATGTTGCCTGTAATACTTTGTGTGCTTTGTTGTTCGATTGAACTGCTGAATTGTTGAATGTTTGCTGGTTGACTGTTGTGGATATTATTGTTGCTTTGAACTGTGATATTGACTATGTGGATAATATGCTGAGATTGATGTTGAACTATTGACTGTGGAAATTGAGATAAAGAATTTGGAATATGGAATTGGAATTGGAATTGATTTGAGATGTTGATATAATTGTCATGTGGAGAGTAGTGGTACGACCCGATGGTATGAAAATTAATTTTGGGATGCTATGGTCGGGTTTTTGGTTTGTTTGGCCCGTCATGCCTGTGGTTAGGGTATACCGAATACCCAGAGGCTCGGATATGCCGAATATCCGCGGTGGCTCGGATATGCCGAATATCCGCAGAGGCTCAGATATGCCGAATATCTGGTTGGCATGACGTCGCCTGAGGTTGGGGTATACCGAATACCCAGTGGCTCGGATATGCCGAATATCCGCGGTGGCTCGGATATGCCGAATATCCGCTGTGGCTCGGATATGCCGAATATCCGGTTGTTTTGATATGAGGATTGGTTGTTGACCTAGCATCCGGAATTAATTGATTACCAGGTACGACCCTAGCTTGTCCAGTGACAGGGGCCCGGAAGATAAAATTGGTAATTATAATTAAGCATTCTTTTGGCCTTGATTCAGTTGTTGATATGTTGTTGCTTATCTGTGTTTGCTTTTAAGTATTACGGTTGCCTGCATATCACTGTTTATCCTTGGTCGGTGAGCACTTCGGACTCACCCCTCGCCTGCGGGGTTTCATCCCGTAGGTTAAGTTGTTTCCGTAGTTCAGGTACGTCGTTCGATGGCTGCTGCTTTCTTCTCCACCTGACTCCGGATCCATACCACCGATGCATGTGCATAAGTCTTCCGCTGCTATTCTATTGCTTATATTGCTGTATTGCTGATTTCCTGTGATATGTATATTACTGATACTATCTGCTGCTGCTGAGAGCACTGTGTTGGAATTGAATAATGGTCCCCGAGAACGGGTGACAGATGTATTTGATGGTTTGCTGTTGTATAATATTTACTCGTTGTACTGTCTGTTCCACCGTAATGAATAGTTTCGACACGTGTTTACTGTGTTACGGTAAATACGGGTCGGGGCGCTTCATATATTTATGTTGAATTATAATTGTTGGGAAATACTTTATCTTAGGAAATAAAAATGTATATATATTAAATTGTATTTATTTTCAGAGTAAGTTTTTATGATTATATATTTTCTGGGAAATAACATATAGCATATGATTAGTATATACATATTTTTGGTAAATGACAATATTTGGTAATTGTATTATGGTAAATTGTTTTATTAAAAATGTAATATTTTAGAAAATAAATGTATACATATGTTATCTTTTTCAGAAAATTATGGAGATTATAATTTTGGAAAATTATAATTATTTTATGAAAATATTTTGAAAAGAGTTTTAATTAAAGTATGGTACCGAAATTATATTCGGATATACGTACGGTAAAATATTTTCGGTAAAAGATAATAATAATGGATTTGAACCGGGATGGGTATATTTCGTAGTATTGGCATCATAGCTTACCGATTATGTGCATTTATGTGAGTATATGGTTTTGTTGTATAGGTTCGGATATCGGGCAGTTTCCCGAGGAGCCGGCGTCGGACCGGTCATTGTTTCCGGAGTTGAGTAATCGGCCAAGGTGAGGATGGATTTCCTTCAATATGTGCCTGTATTACTCGGTTATTGTGTTTGATGTTTATTGCACTGTTGATGATTGCATTTGTTGTGTTTGTGGTCGGGATGTTTATCCCATGTTGGTTTTTGGGATGTTTATTCCCGTGTTGATTTTCTGTGTATTAATAATAAATTGTGACAAGGAAGTCGATCCTTGGTATTTTGGATGGGATGTCTATCCCGGTATCTTGGTTAGGGATGTCGATCCCTGTGATTTGATTTTAATGACGGTATTATAATTGTCGCGTGGTAAGTAGTGGTACGACCGGATGGTTTGAGACTGTTTTGTGGTGGCCATGATCTGGGTTACTTGTGATGGGCATGTTGATGCCGGTTTGATTGGGATGTTGATCCCTGAGTGTGATATTGGAATGTTGATCCCGGGTTCTTTTTGATCTGGCACCAGAAACAGGTTGATAACCTTGTACGACCCTAGCTTATCCGTGACGGGGCCCGGAAAGATAAAACTAGAAAATTGGATTTTATTGAGTCTTTTCGGCTTTGGACCGGTTTTGGGTCGAGTCTTTTGGTTTGGCTGTTGTGCCTTTTTTTTTTGGACTTGAGTAATTTTAGTGTTCATATTGATGGTCTATCTTTCGTCGGTGAGCACTTCGGACTCACCCCTCACCTGCGGGCTTTCATCCCGTAGGATGAGTTATTTTTGGTACAGGGTTGGTGCATTCCAGACAGGCTGCAGCGTTATCCCTTGGACAGGACTCGGATCCATAGTTTGCATCTATGTCGCATACAGTGTCTTGTGAGTTTTTAAGTCTTTCGCTGTGCTGTTATTGTTATTATGGGGCCTTGGGCCGGATGTGATATTTGTTTGTTGGGCCGAAGGGCCAGATTTATGAGGTTTATATTTTGGGCTGTTGAGCCCGGATATCTGTTGTATACACTGTATGCTGGGCCTTGTTGGGTTGGGTTGTTACAGTTCCGACACGTGTTTACTGTATACGGTAAATACGGGTCGGGGCGTTTCGCATAGAGTATTGATTTTTGTGATAAAATATATTGTATTTCTAATGAAACTAAAAGAAAACAAATCCATAGGTCGAGGAAATTACTTCAAGTTCAACTTCAAATGTATTGTGGTTATATGTTTAAAGTTCTTTTTACTACAGATTTTACCTTAACTAATACGAACTTAGATCGGCCTTCGATGGTGGGTGAGTCTTCCAATAATTTTTTTTTATATAAATAGACGTCCTTAAACAACACCTATTCACTTTACATATTAGTTACAACCATTTATTTCCTTTAATTTTATAGGTTACGATTAGGGTTCAAATTTGAGATCTTTAGCTTGAAGACGACTTAAGTACGGCTTAAACTATATTCTTATTATAAAACATTGAGTTTCGGATAAAATCTTGAGAGCTACTTTTTATCTACTTTAATTTGAACTTTTTCTTTAATGTTAAGAGAAAGGACAACTTTGTCAGCGACTCTTGGTCGCAGTGGCATTCAAATTCTTGGGTCACCAAGGCCACCGATGCTGGAAAATTTAATAGTTTGGGTTAAGATGGGATAAGGGTATATATATAGAATAGACTGTTGTACTTAAATCAAGTACATTAACCCCGCTCCTTATGTATCAAGCTTAACCAATCATTTTTAAAGAAAAAAAATCACACATTGAAATTTGGCTCATCTATCCCAACATGCAATAAATGTTAGTAGGAAAAATTAGTAAGAAAATATTGATATCTCTCAAAATACTAAAACTCTCACACTAAACTCTCTCACTAAGATTAATGTTTGGAAAAATTATTAAGCATTTTTATATATATTTATGTACACACACTTTCATACATAATTAATAACTAATTAATATTTATAAAGAAACTAGTGTCATCTGATAAGACTAAAGATTTTGAGTTCTGAGTTCGAATTTTAATCGTAGTTTGTTTTATAATAAAAAAATTATACTTTGCAGAATAAAAAAATTATAAAATAAATATGTAATAAAATTTTATAATTACCTTCTAAATTTATGGTTTATTTATTTTCTTAAATTTGAGTCTAAATTGATGGCACATAATGTTTTTGTTTGAATAATAAATAATTAATATTTTGGTAAAAAAGGAAAGCATCATATTAGTTCAACCAAAACAAACCCCGTGACTTCCTCCCCTAAAAGTGGTCTGGCAAGTGATTGACAACCTAAAGGAGAATACAAACCTCATTACAGTAAGAAATCAGCCACTAAATTAAATTACACTCACAAGAGACATAATGAAAACTACATTGAACAAAAGAAACGGCTAACAAACTAATTATTGACCATATATAGAAACTCAATATAATAAAGTTAACATTAGGTACAATAGAAATCTAAAATTTTCAAATAACATTAGATAATTGTGATATATCATATCGTATCATATTGTATCCTTGCTTTTTCTCCTCCTTTTTGGTGAAGTACCACAGCTTGGAGAGAATAAAAACATCTCCCGAAAGCAGTTAACAATAATAAGAAAGAGAAACATAGACAAAGATTTGTATGGCGTCAATTTGAATTCAGCATTCGAGTTTGTGACGAGTTAAAGAATGAGCCACATCTTTGTCAAATTGCAGTAACTCTCTACTGACCTGGTCCACGCGCTAAGTACTGGCGGTGTATGGTACGCCAACTTAAGATCATCTTATTGTATTCTCTACCTGTTTAATTAGCTTATAAAAATATACTATTCAGATATTAAACCATATAACTATTTTTAACTATTCAAACCAGTAAGCACCAATAAATATGAGTCATATGCTCATTCCAGTAAGGAACAAGATGATGAATTGGAAGTGGGACAGAACTCTACAAATTTCCAAAAAAAAAAAAAGAGAGGAAAATTTATTTTTTTTCCCCGAGAATGCAAAGAAAAATAAATAACCCAACCCCAACAATCCCATCCACTAGGATAGAATCCATGACCTTTTAAAACCCAATTCAAGAGAAATGTCACTACACTACAAGTAGTAATTATTGTAGCTTTTGCCATTTAACCCATTAATTTTGTGTTGGGTTTATCTCTATATCTAGAAAATTGGCTTAAGATTTTTTAGAATAGCTTAACATTTTTTTTATATAGATTATGATTGTCTTCTTTATTTTAGGATATACTACATGAATGAAGCTTTCTAATAGTTCTAAATTATCAAAATAATTAATTTACTTCAAGTTTTTTTTGTCTTAATAAGTTGGTTAACATGGATAGGTCATGGTAACAATAGGTCCTTTAATGTAATGGCCTATGTTGGAACCTATTACGGTTTAATGTAGGAATATATTGGACTGAGTTTATTATGTTCCTAATACTATTGATCGTTTTTTTTTTTTTGTCTCTCCCACCAAATTAACTTTTTTGTCGCTAATCACAAACCATCATCCATTGTCACTCCTCATAATCCCTTTTCATTTTTCATCAGCCACTTGTGTCATTATAACCTACAAATCGGGTGGAATTTATTTGTCAAACACTTTTTTTTATGTGTCTTGAGGCCTAACCTAAGCTTGAATTCATTTAGATTAGGCCACAAGGTATTAGGAGCGGGCTTTTTTTTTTAATCAAGGAGTTTTCGGGAGTTGACTAAGCTCAAGGAGGGCATGACCATAATTTTCATTTTTTTTTTTTTGAGGAAAAGGGCATAACGATAATTTTTTTTTTTTTTTATGAATTGGGCATAACCATAATTGAAACTAAGGAACTTGGGTTGTTTGACCTGGAGGTGTTTAGTGTATAATGCTTGACTTGACTTTATCATAGTTATTTTTATAACTCCAGTCCAGATGCCTTGTTTGGAAAGATGGAGTTTAGACTTTAAGTTAGATTACAAATTTATTGACCTTATCCTTCAACCATGACAGCGTGACCCTGATTTATATTTGTTTAGATAGTTGTAGGGGGCTAATGCTATAAGGTCAAGTTGGACAGAAGGATGGTTGTTGGGCTTTTGTCCTACGCTTGAAAATGTAATGGTTCCAAAACTTGTAGTAGGGATCATTTTTGAGTTTAAGGCTGAGCTTTGAGTTAGTAAAGTGAAAGGCTAAGGTTCAATAGGTTGTTTGAATTGAAAGCGAAACATGTTTGAAAGCAAAAAAAAAAAACACTCGCCAGTCGCCGCCACAAGCAGAACTCGGTAATTAGTCTCTACCTTAATCATCAAACTTGGGCTGATATCTTAATTAGGGGGCAGGAGCTAGCGTGGCCGCTAGTTGTCCTATAAATAATTGTTATGGAAATTGTTTGAGATCTCAAAAGACCATAACTTTAGGGAACAAATTTGTATACATTGAGATTTAGGACCTATAAAAGGCAAAGAGGACATTCTCAGATTTTGTATGTTTGGATATGTTAGAACTGGGGATTGCCTTTAAACCTGAGAAAAAAAATAAGTGAAATCCATACAGACTAGATAACTTTTCTTATAGAGTAACAACCACAACTCTACCACAAGAGCATTATCATACCGTGTCTCTATATCTGTTTCAACAGAACTATCGGCTCAACCGCTCCACTAATCACTCGAGTTGACCACTTTCTAGGATATAGTATACCATTAACATTTATATTCTAATTGGATATTCCCTCCATTCCATATTAATTGTCATCTAAGGTTTTGGTACAAAGATTAAAAAATCACTCATTAACTTTGACTCTAGTAAAAAGTATGATAAAAAGACTAAATTAATCCTTTCATTAATTATTTGTTTTTTCAATATTATTCATCTTTTTAAGTATTATCACTAGGGATAAATAGAAAAAAAGAAATATGACATACATTGGAAAAAAAGAAATATGACATACATTGGATATATCAATGCGTCAATTAATTTGAAACAAACAACAATTCCTAAAGCCACAATTAAAATGAAACAGAGGGAGTATATCATCGTGTGGTCTTGGATGCTACTTGGAGCTACATATTTTGATGAGTGATATAGATGCTGGATAGGAATTTTAGAAAGTTGAAAAGATCTTATGCTGTCATGAATTGTGAAGTCCAAGCTTCTGAAACAGTTCCAAAACAAAATGTGGCATCATTGTGCGCGCCCCAAAGGCAGAAATTGATTATGGCTTTATCTAACTCTTTAATTACGAATGCAAATGCAAAAATCAAAATTATGGCCGTGGAATATCGGCGTACGTCCTTTCAAAATATTAAAAAGAATTTACTAGACATAGTTTTTGTAACAGCCCGGGTAAAATTTTTGATTTTTATCGGGACTGTAGAAATTGTTTTTACCGTGATTTACTGTTGAATTAATCTTGGATAATTAATTCAAGGTAAATCGGGAGTCGTTTTTCGAAACCGAGGGTTTTCCCGCGCTCGTGATTTTTCCGTGGATTTTTCGGAACTAAGTTGGTATTTTTCGGGTTTCGGAATTTCTCGGAAAATCACACCGGTAAATAACTAAGGAGGTATCTGTTATTTTCTCGTCCGGATCGGATTCGCCCGTAATGAGGACGAATTGTATTATTGATTTCACATGTTAAATAGTATTATTTCAGTTTATAAAAGAGCAGAATCCGGTGAAGGAAGCAGAAGGAGAGGAAGAGAGGAGAGGAGAAAAAAAGAAAGAAAAAAAAAGAGAGAAAAGAAAAGGAGAGAAAAGAAAAAGAGAAAAAAAAAGAAGAAAGAAAAAGAAAAAGAAAAAAACTGGAAAATAGGAAAAAAAAAGAAACATAGAGAGGGAGAAAAAGAAAATGAAAATAAAAAAAAGAAGAAGAAGAAAGAAATACAGAAAATAGGAAAAGAAAAGAAAATAAGAAAAATAGAAGAAAGAAAAGAAGAAATTCAGAAAAAAATGGAAAAAAAAGACGAAGGGGTACTGTTCATCGTCACCCGCCTCGTTACTGTACAGGAGGAAGCAACCGGCGCCACTGCACGCCACACCGCCGCTACCGCCGTGCTCGCAGAGCCGACGGGACCTCACCCCCGCTGTCGCCGTCGAGTTCCGCCGCGAGTGACGCCGTGACGCGCCTTCGACCCGTCGGCAGACCCGTGGATCTAGCTTTCCACGCCGCTGCAACCGCTCCTGCCGTCGCCGCGCCGCCTCTGCACCGCCCGTGGAGTCGCCGCCTCTCGCCGCGCCTCGCCTACCTTCCTCGCGCTACGTCGCGCCGTCGCCGCCGTCCCCAAGGTAAGGATCCGTGTGCTGGACGGGTTGTGACCGGGTCGCGAGCCCCTGGGTTGCCGGGTCGCGCCTGGGCTGTCCGGATCCTTCTTTTTTTATTATTTTATTTAATAATATATATATATCTGTTTATATAATTACTGGTATTTAATTTTCAGAAAAAATATATATTTACTTAGAGAAAAATATAGACAGTATGATTTATGATTTTAGGGAAAATGTTGTATATATATATATCTTGATAATTATGTTTTGTTTTGAAAAATGTTATTATATGTAATTAGGAGAAAGATAAATATTGTATATATAATTTCTGAAAATTATAAATACATTATTAATTTGCTGTAAAATTATGGTAACTTGTACCTTTTGGGAAAATATGTAATTATGGTATACATGATTTATATTTCTAAAATATATAATTATTTTGATAATGTAATTATTTGGAAAAGTATTTGGAAATATTATGGAAAATA
>JAKUCV010004869.1:55669-69882 GCA_028386065.3 Turnera subulata | reverse complement strand
TCACCTCAAGAAACTGCCTCTTCTGGTCTTCCAAGAAACCAATGGTAAGAAACTCCTTGTAGAATTTATCTTTGAAGTCTGCCCATGGCATCACCACTGGTCTAGGTAGGTCCATAACAAGTCCTTGCCACCAGCTCAATGCGTAACCCGTGAACTTGTGTGCCGCAAATCGAGCCCAGTGCTCTGGTGTATACGTGAATTTCTCCAAAACATTCTCCACCTGGCGGAACCAATCATCGGCCACCCTTGCTGTGATTCTCTCTCCTGAGAACATCTCAACTGCTGTCTTATCCATGTGCTTATAACCACTCTCCATACCGCCAACAACTGGTGCTACAACAGGTGCAACAGGAACGGCTTGTGCGCCCTGCTGTTGCTGCTGAAACTGTTGGAATTGCAGCCACTGCAGGAAAGCCTGAAACTGTTGTTGTAACGCCGCATCCATAACAGGAGGTACTAATGGCACTGCATTCTGTGCTCCTACTGCTCCAATATCTCCCTGACCATCAGGGACTGGCATTACTGACACAGAGTCGGAAACATGGCTAGGGAGTTCATCCAGCCCATCAGCATTGTGCCGGTCTTGCGGTGGATCCATAGTGATGCCTATATGAATGCAAACAAGTCAAAACACTTTTAAGTCGCAAAATAGGAAACCGGACTTTAACACGTAAATCACTGGAAATTCAAAGTCACATTTCTTTTTAAAACCAAGGATCTGAAGCCCGCTCCGCTACCAACTGTGGAAGCCCGTACCCCAATTAAATAAAAATAAAATAATTAAATGAAAAAGAGTTACCAAAATACTCTTGAAACCCGGGGTACAAAAACCGATGCTTCGGCATACAAACATTTTCCATGAAAATGTGTTAACAACGAGATGTCATAAAAAGAATAAGTGAAATCAATCGGCTTAACAAGTAGTAAGCCATCACGGCATCACGCCGACATAATATCACAAAATCAACCCGGCTAACTGCCGATATAGAGATAAAATATTTATGACATCTCGAGTCATTTCACATGCAGCGGAAGATGAAAATAATAATAATACTCAAGATAGAAAATATCATGCATATGGCCCTATGGATCCCACCGAGAGATAAAGCACAACTACCTGCTGAAGTGTCTGTGTCTGAGCCCGAGTCGTAGGTATAAGTGAGACTGCACGCTAACTAAAGTCTGAAAAACAACGGTGGCGATTATGTGAGTCGCCTACTCAGTGAACAATAAAATTCTAAATATACATGAAAGTGAAGACATGCTCGTAGGGTGAGTAGCTCACGAGCACAAGTACAGCATACAAGCAAATCAGAATCACACACCAACACATAAACATCTTATGGTATTATTGTTCTTAGTATTTAGACTTGATGTGATATTTTAATTATTATAATTATAATTTTTATCATTATGGGCCCTCTACTGTGAGTCAAGTCTCGGTAGCGCATCTGATCAGATCAGGGTGTGAAACCCAAATGTCGAACCTCAGAAGGGGTAGATTCTGAGGCCAAAAACCACTGAAAAACCTCGAGTGGCCGCTAGCTACCTGAGGGTGCACTCAGACACACCTAACCGGTGCAAGTCTTCCAGGGGTGCACCTACATCCCCTGGGCATGCTAAACAGCATAATGTGACCCGAGGGTACCCAACCCTCCCTCGGGGCTACCAACCGACGCCACAGTAGAATTTAGTATTTTATTCTTAATTACACTTTATATTTCTGTTGAAGTACATTATGTCTTTCAGGGAAGTGTGAATGGTATGTGTCTCAAACAAGGCAAGTAACAAACAAACCACACCAACACGCATTCACGAAACATATATAAAAAGACTTGTAATGTCACCTCAAAATGTAAGTTATGACTTCTTCCCGATCCGGGTCTACAGCTCTCGAGGTATCTTCCTTGCCTGAATACCGGTACATAATATAATCACTAAACCAGCTTAAAAAGTAAAAACGTGCATGTAAGCTAAAGTATGCTCTAATCGAGTAACTCCCGACCCTAACTTTCCGATTATAAGATTTCCGGGTCTAAGTCCAAAAGGTTAATTTCACATCCATAACTCCAACGATTAGGGATCTAAGGTTCGGTGATCTAGGTCCATAAACAATTCTCGGGCCTAAAGCCCACTAATCCTTAATCACAAATTCCGGGCCGTGGGCCCACTTCCTTAAGTCCAATTTTTTTCCAATTATGAAATTGGGCTTCGAGCCCGTTCTTAAAATCCGTGAATTTAATTATCCGTAATTACATCTTAAGTCCGTAACTTTAAGTCCATTAAAACATTTTAAGCTTCAAATTGAGATTATTGGGCTTGGGCTCGGTTTTTCCTAAAAACCGTCCTAAAGTCGTTTCCGAGCCCAAGAGTTGATCGGCCTATGATCTATTCGTGTCGGTAAGTTCTCCCCGGCCACACACTCTAACTCTCCACTCTCGGTAATCCATAATTCACTAAATGTATAAATATAATTGTATTTCAGTAAATAATTCCCAAAATTTAAATACATGACATGACCGAAACAAACATAGCTAATTACCGTCTAACACTCGTAAAAACGAGGAATATGGTCCGCTGGGCAGAACCCGAGCCTTCGTCGAAAAGTTCCCGAGTCCTCGCCGGAACAGTGCGCGCTCGCCGGATTCCGGTCACCTCGCCAGAATTTCGCCGGACTGCCAGAAACAAATCCACAACTCTGCCAGGACCCAAGAATCTACCAATTCAACAACAACAGCCCATAAACGTCAACTAACAAAAAGGACTAAGGTGCCGGATTCTTATCGGGAGAGAAAGTATTGCACAGAACCCGACTCGTAGCCCCCTGCCGAAATTGAACGCCCCCTGCCACCAAAAGAAATCAGAACCCTCAGCAACCAACCGCCTCCAAACCCCTCGTCATCCCGTGTTAAAAATCCGACCTCAACAATTTCCCCTCCACGCATTTACCGAGCCCACCACCCAACAATTTCCGGCCACCATCAACGCACACATATCCATCAATGAATCGCTAACAACCTAGAGAGACGAGTGGAGGGAGGAGAGCAAATGGACGGCGAGACTTACCAGTACAACGACGGCGCGGTGGCGGCTGCACCTCGCACAGGCCTCCTCCTCTCGGTCGCGGACGGTGGTGACGGCGTACACCCGAACTCGCTCTCGGGTCCTCTTGGTTTGGTCACAGGTCAGGTCGACCTCGGATCCTTGCCGTTCGACCTGCGACGGCGGTGGCTCAATGAAAAGAGGAAATAAGGAGGTGGCGGTGACGGTCTTTGTGTGAGGAAGGAGAGAGGACGAGGTGGTGTGGGTGTCGGCGAGGGAGAAAAAAGAAACAGGGGGGAAAATGGTTTTGATGCCCAAACGAAAAAGAAGAAGAGAGGAGTTATCAATGGAAGAGGGGAAGAAGGCAGGCGTGGGGTTAATGGGGTGATTGAGGGGGTGGCAGTGGGTGACAATGCCGTTGAGGGTGGCGGCGGCTAGTGGAGAAGAAACAGGCAGAAGAAAAAAAAAATGGAGGAGAAAAGAAAAAGAAAAAAAAGAAGAAGAGAAGAAAGAAGAAAAAAAAAAAAAAGAAGAGGAAGGCGCCTAGGGCACCAGCCGGCCAAGCGACTACACGTCGTTTGGTTGGTTCGGTCAACGCGCCTAGGTTGACCTTCCCTTAAGTTTTTTTTTTTTTATTCCTTCAAAACGGCGTAGTTTCGATCGAAGACCCAACAAGACCCGTGTTTCACCCCGAAACACATTCCGATATCAATGAAACCCGAAGCATGAGAAATTCTAACTGGAAATTGACATTTCCAAAGAAGAATAATTATTTCCCATACCCACAAACTCCAAAATCTATCAAGGTAATATTGGAATAAAAATTCCGGAAATTCCGTAAATCAAATTATAAAAAATCCGGGGCGTTACAAAGAATCTATTTTTTGTCCTACTGATTTGCGAGGGTAACACATGGTAGAGTTATCTTAATAGTCTGGTCCAGTTAATAAAAGCAAAGAATTTCGTTGACTCTGATATATTCTTTTAATGAAGTTATTGGGGAAAAAATAATATTTGTATATGAATAAAGATAAAATTTGAATGAAGGAAACGGAAAAAAACCATATCGTGAAAAATCATTCAACTAAGATATGATATTGTCTTTTAGTTTTTTTTTCCTAGAGATCTTGATACTAATCTTTTTAATTTCCATTTTTGTAATTTAATGTATCCATAAAAAAGAAAAGCAAGGATTTGTTTACTGTTATAGTTGTTCTTTTTCCCTTTTTTTTTAGCATAACGGCAACAGCTTGATATTTTTTTCTTTACCATTTATTCTCTTTTATTCCTTATTTGTTTTGGCTTGTGGTAGGTTTGAATGTTAGTATAGTATTAACACTTTTTTTTGTTTTCCTAAATTAAGCATTTTTTTTTCTATGCTTTCTATCCAATATTGTTTTTCTATACTTTCTATCCAATACTATTGTGTATTTTAAGTATTTATGTGTGATACAGTTTCTTTACTATTTATTCTCTCTTATTCATTCTTTGTTTTGTTTTGGCTTGCAATACCTACTAATGTTAGTATAGTATTAATACTTTTTTGTTTCAGTAACAGTGAAGTGCCCTGACCCGTATTTACCATACACAGTAAACACGTGCCGAAACTATTCTTATTGATAGAACAGACAGTACATCGCAGTTAAAATTCTACACGGTAAATCCAGATACAACAAAAGTACAAAGCAACTTCTGTCACCTACACTCGGGGACCATTATTCAATCCACACTCAAAGCTCAACAAAGCAGCGCAATCCAGTGTATCAACATCATAAGCAATATAGGAAAGTAGCAACACAACAACATATATGACATAGCAGCAGAAGTCTTATATGCACATGCAGCGGAGGTATGGATCCGGAGTCAGGTGGAGAAGAAAGCAGCAGCCATCGAACATCGTACCTGAACTACGAAGCAACTAAACCTATGGGATGAAACCCCGCAGGCGAGGGGTGAGACCGAAGTGCTCACCGACGAAGGATAAACAGAGATATATAATCATCCGTAATACTTTCAAAATAAGCACAGACAATCACAAATCTACCATAAAACAACTAAGCCAAGACCAAAAGTATGCTTATTATTAATATTACCAATTTTAACTTCCGAGCCCCGTCACTAGACAAGCTAGGGTCGTACCTGGTTATTAACTAATTCCGGATGCCAGGCCAAACACAATCCGGGATCAACATCCCCAACAACAACCAATCCGGGATCAACATCCCAATATCAACAAATCCGGGATCAACATCCCGTTATCAACCAACCAAACCGGCCATGACACCACAGAACTAGCCTCTAACCATCTAGTCGTACCACTACTTTCCACGTGACAATTAAATCATCATCTCAAATTCCAGTCCAAATCCATTACTCTTTCATCAATTATCCAATTTCTATTATCTCAGATTAATCCACAGACTCAATCTCTTATCTCAATCTCATGACACAAATTATTCAAAATTAACAGCTCAGCATTATTTTCAACACAATATACACAAGTCTAACACAATCCAACAACAGCATCAATAATTCCACAGCAGTCAGGTAACAGTCAATAATCATTCCAGCAGTTCAATCAAACAACAAAAATACACACACAGCATTACGGGCACATATCAAGGGTTATCCATCCTCACCTTAGCCGACTTTCAAGTTTGGAAATGCCCCACAGACTCCAAGTCCGGTTCCTCAGGTATCTGCTCGTTATCAACTCCTATATCAAACAAATAATATGCACACATAAGTGATATGCAAATGTCATGCTACTACTGTATACCGAAAAATAAATACTATCTCGTCTCGGTTACATCCCCGGGTTAACTTTCCATTATCATCATCATTCACCATTTATTTCTAGTGTCCAAAAATAATACTATACTTATTCTTATACCCGGATATTATTCCGGTACAATACTTCTTTGATAATACCCTTTCCACATTTATTTCTCAAAATAATTATTTTTCTATAATATCATATATTTCTCCAAAACATATATTTTAATTAATTCTAGGATTATATTTATTTTCCCAAAATTATTTTCCTTTCCAGATTTTATTATTTTCCCTTTTTCCAGATTTAATTCCTCTTCTCTATCTTTTTTTAATTAAATCGGACTGGGCCATACTATGCAACCCACATCCAAACCCAGCAACCATAGCCCAACCCTACTGACCAAGCCCAAGTACCCAAGCCCACCATCACAACTAGCCCAGGTGGACATCCGGGTCAACCCGACCCAGCGCCTCGACCCGGCGGTGTGTTAGACTCGGGTTGTCGGGTCGTCTTCATCCCAAGGGTTTGCTCACCTTGGTGAGCCCGGCGGCGACGTGAACGAGGCGAGGCTGACGACGGCATGGGCGACGCGAGGCGACGACGAAGGCGAGATGGAAAGGTGGCATGAGGGGGAGATCGGACGAGGGAGGCACTCGTCTGCTGGTGGCTGTAGGCGGTGGTGCAGCAGGAGGCGACAATCGGGCGGCGTGCACGGCAGCAGGACGAGTCCGGCTCGACTCGTCTGGTCGTCGTGACGGTGGCAGTGTGCAAGCGGGACGACGGCAGCGAGGGAAAGGTGAGGAAAAAGGAGAGGAGGGAAAGAGGGGGTGGCGGTGGTCGGGTGTGTGGCCGGCAAAAGAAGAAGAAAGGAAGAGGAAGATGGGGGTTGCTGCCAAAACTATGTAGTTTTGCTGGTAGGTAGGTGTTTTTGGTTATTTTTTTTTCTGGTTTGGTGTGTAGTTGATGTTTTGCAGACTTTGGTTTGCAGGAAGGGAAGTGAGGTGGTTCGTGAGTTTTGCAGTTAAGCAAGGAGATATGGCGGTTGTGTTGTAGGCAGGAGAAAGTCACGGGCATGTACTGGCTATTCACATGCCTCACAGTGAATGGCGGCTGCAGCCTCCACACTGTGCAGCATGTGAGGCGGGTTCTGTCCGGACCAGAAAATAACTAATGTACCCCCTTGACTTTATTTCTGGCCAGATAATTCGGGATTAATCTAGACTTTTCTGAAGATTCCTGGACCCGAAAAATTCCAACTTGGTCCGAAAAATCCGCAAGAAAATCCCGAGCGTGGGACAAGGCTCGGTTTCGGAATCCAATGCACGAATTACCATAAATTAATTACCCAAGAATAATTTTAATGGTAAATAACTGTAAAATAAATTTTTACGGTACCGGTAAAAACGTAAAAATTACCCGGGCTGTTATAAACAGCCCGGGTAAAAATTTGGATTTTTACCGGGACTGTAAAAGTTGTTATACAGTGATTTACCTTTGAATTTAATCTTGGGTAGTTAATTCCAGGTAAATCGAGCGTCGTTTTTCGAAACTGAGGTTTTGCCCGCGCTCGTGATTTTTCTGTGGATTTTTCGGACCTAAGTTGGTATTTTTCGGGTCCCGGAATCCTCAGAAAAATCACACCGGAAATAACCAAGGGGGTATGCGGATATTTTCTGGTCCGTTCTGGACACGACCCTGCATTATTGAGCCGCCTCAATAATGCAAGGCGGCGCCACCTTTGCTGCTGTGCACAACGTTATATAGAGGAAGAAAGCAGAGGAGAAGAAGAGGAAGAGAAGAAAAAAAGAGAGAAAAGAAGAGAGGAAAAAAAGAGAGAAAAAAGGAAAGGAAAAAAAAAAGAAGAAAAGAAATAAAAGAAATAAAAAGAAATAAAAAAAAGAGAGGAAAACCGGGAAAAAAAAAGTGGAAGAAGAAAAGAAAAGGAAGGAAAAAGAGAAGAAGAAAAAAAATACAGAAAATGAAAAAAAAAGAAAAGTGAAGAAAAATTGAACAAAATAGAAAAAAAAGGAAAAGGAGATAAAAAAAAACCCAGAAGTGAACAGTGCCGTCACCCTTCCCTCTCGGGTCACTGTTCACGCGAAGCTGTCTCGCGCCGCCGTGCACGTCACCGCCACCACCATGGCCTTCTCCTCACCGTTGCCGACCTGGCACCGCCTTCCCCGCTCGATTCCGCCTCCAGAAACGCTCCTGCACGAGCCTTTTGTTAGTAATATGCCCAAAAGCCAATCAATGGATGATTGTAGTCATGTATATACATTAAGGTTAATCCAATAAATATGATTATAAGATAATCGCTTGCACATATTTATAACCCTAGAATACTTTGTATTCTTAAAATGTCCCTAGTCGATTATTATTATGGATGGGTTGTAATAATAAATTAAGACTAGCGTATGTTGAGAATTATATGAGATATGAATTCTACATACGGGTACAAGTTAGAGAACTTGTGGACTGGACCGACCCACATAAGAACCCTACATGGAACGTTATATGATTGTCATTAGTGGTTCTTATATGTATTGTCCTTAGACCTGAGATCATCAAGGTTCCCAACATATGAGTCGTATACTTTGATATTATTCCTAGTCATCCGTAACTGGGTGGACTTAAGGGTAATCATTGGGTATATGATAAATGTGTAGTGGGTTTTGATTGATCAAGATGGGATTCGTCCGACCCATATAACGGGTATATTATCAGATGGGCCTCTTGATAGAGTTGAACTGTAAATGCATGGCCATGCTCGGATTATATGATATGGTGATATCATTAGTATCCGTTATACACAGTTAACTCGAGGATCAACAAACTAAGATTAAACATATACGAGATTGACGTTTTCCACGTCTCGGTTTAATCTTGATAATGGGACGAAAGGACGATGACATGTTTCCGAGGCATATTGAATCAGTACTGTTCTTGTCGTTCGAGTAGCAATGATGTGTTGCTAGACGCCGCTCTTTGCTTATAATTCTAAAAGAGTTTACAATTATTTCCGGACGTTACAAGTGCCTACAGGGTCAGACACTTATAATCGTTGATTCGAGCAGGTGGTTGAACCGTGGTTGGACCAAGGTTCGACCAGGTGTGGTTGGACCATGGTTGGACCATGATCGTTTTGGGCTGGTTTGAGACAATAATTGTCAGAATTATTGAGCCAAACCTGATTGCTTCTGATCTGTAATCCCATTAGTGCTTAGTGGTAGACAAGATAATGGGTATCTTAATCATGATGGGCCATTATGTTGGCCATTACCCTAAGCACTAATTGAGTGGCATAATTAGATTATGCTTTGGGTTTTTTGGCCGATAGCATTCTGGTTTTTCAGAGCCTTGAGAGTGTTTTTCAGACCAGTAAGAACACACACAAACACTCACCCATTCTTTGAGAAAGAAAGTAACACCACATATAGCTCCCAGAAATCTGTAGCTAGCACTATGGTTCGGAAGTGCTCGGGGGTTGGAGATCGTGAGACGATTCCGGCTGGTGATTGACGATTCGTGTGGATACTGTAGAGGAGCAGGATATCCTTCCGGCTCTAGCTGATTCGGTTCTTCAGTTAGGTGAAAGATCCTAACCGTTTCAGGTATGTTTGTTTTTGTTGTTCGGTTTAGTTGCTTCACATGGATCCTTCATGTGTTTCCGGGTTTCCGCTGTGCATTTGTTGCATTTAGATTGTCTATTTTGCATGACCAGAAACTTACAGTGGTAGCGGAGCCTCTTGTGAAGCTCTAAACCGAATTTATGTGCATATGTTGATATGTTCATGCAAATATATATGATGTGTTATATGTGATGTAGCATGATCATTATATGTTGAGTTCATTATATATATATGTTGATGTTGGTTTGTGTCAAAAGTGTTTTGACAACAAGAACTTGATTGGTATGTGATATCAATCAAGGAGTAAATGGCAGTAAGTCAAAGGGGTTCGACAAAACGAAAATCGATCGTCGGTTTTCGGGAGGAACGATGGTCGTTCTAGTGCTGCAGGGCCAGGACATCGATGTTCATAAGATGGACATCGATGTCCACATGAGGATTTGCCTTGGCCGAGCCTGTTCTACGAAAGGTTGGCCTTGGCAGATTCACATGAACATCGATGTTCAGGATTGAACATCGATGTCCAAGAGCCTTGTGAGATTGATTTGAGATTCCAGAGACCAAATAACATCGATGTTCACTCTATAACATCGATGTCCTTGTGTTCCAGAGTCTCAAACATCAATGTTTAAAGGTTAGACATCGATGTTTAAAACTACTGCCAAGTTTTTGGACCTTCGAAACTTTCCAACATCGATGTCCAAGAGTTGAACATCGATGTTCTTGAGTTCCAGAGGCCAATGGACTTTCGGAACTTTCCAACATCGATGTCCAAGAGTTGAACATCGATGTTCTTGAGTTCCAGAGGCCAATGAACCTTTGGAACTTTCCAACATCGATGTCCAAGAGTTGAACATCGATGTTCTTGAGCTCTGCCAAATAGTTTGGACTTCCAGAGCCTCAAGGACATCGATGTTCATGACAGGACATCGATGTCCTTGTGTTCCAGAGGCCAAATGACATCGATGTTGATGACATGACATCAATGTCCTAGAGTACCCGAGGCCAATGGACATCGATGTTCAGAAATGGACATCGATATCCTTGTGCATTACCAAGGTGTTGGGGAGAATCAGATTCTCAAAGACATCGATGTTCACTTATGGGCATCGATGTTTACATGTATTTTTGGTTTCCAAATTTACAAACATCAATATATGATTCATCAAGAACATACATGTAATGTATTGGAATAATATATTGATGAAAATATTAAGTTCTTCTTGTGTTGCCTTCCATGATAAGCACTCATCATTGCTTAGATCAACACTTGGTAGGTTTTGCCAAAGCTAGGTGCCAATGTTTATCCTAGCAAGGTGCGACTCGATAATTGTAATATCGGAACTGCTTATTATGGTGTTGAACTTAACTAGGTCATCTTAATAGGATTAAGGACTTAGAGGCAAGGAGTTGAGCTAAGTCTATAAGATAGACAAGAACAAGTGTTGTTCACTCAACTATCCAAGAGTTACATGAGATGTAATTGACAAGAGTTGTCTACCTAAATAGCTATGAAGTAAGCGATCAGCCAAAGCTGACTTATCTAGTAGTGAAATATGGTTCTTGGCCTACCTATATGATTGTCTTGATTTATATAGTAGGAGTATCATTTAATAGAATCCCTTGTTAAATGATTATGTATGCATGACTCTTATTTGTGTGAGTTGATCATTGTTGTAGAATTTCCATGGCACAAAACACTAGCACAATATCACTGCGATTGGTCCAATAGAAGGAAAAGCTGAATGGAAATAGCTTCCTAAAATGGTATCGTAATTTGAGGATAGTCCTCAAACAAGAAAATAAATTGTATGTCCTCGAAGGGCCTGTTCCAAATGAACCGGTGTCTAGTGCTTCTAGGGCAGAAAGGGATGCTTACAAGAAGCATCTTGATGATGCATTGGATGCATCATGCCTTATGCTTATAACCATGGACTCTGAGCTTCAGAAGCAACATGAGAAATTAGGGGCGTTCAATGTGATCGAACACATGAGAGGTATGAAACCTCTAAGGCATTGTTCCAATGCAGGATGGTTGAGCCATCACTCGTGAGACCCATATGCTCAAAATGATTGGATACATTGAGAGCATTGAGGGTCTTGGTTTTCTTTCCAAAAGGAGTTGGCTGTTGATCTAGTCCTGTAATCGTTACCGGATAGTTACAGCCAATTTGTCATGAACTTCAATTTGAATCTTCTTGATAAATCATTGTCTGAGTTGCTCAAAATGTTTGGAACAACTGAGCAACAGATGAAGGCATACAAATCCAACAGCATTATGATGGTTGGAAGTAGCAAGGGAAAGGGTAAGGGCAAGGTGAAGAAATTTGCCAAAAAGTTTGGTGCATCTTCTTCACAAGTGCTGAAACCCAAAGGTGGTGTTGCAAAGGAAGGTCAATGCTTCCATTGCAAGAAGTCCGGTCATTGGAAACGTAACTGCCCTGTTTACCTTGAAGAGGTAAAGAAGAAGAAGGGAAGTGAGACTTCCACTTCAGGTATTTTTGTTATAGAAACAAATATCTTTATCTCTGCATCATGGGTATTAGATACCGAATGTGGATCTCACATTTGTGTAAATGTGAAGGAACTGAGAAAGAGTAGGAGATTGGCAAAGGGTGAGATAGACCTACGTGTTGGAAATGGAGCAAGAGTTGCTGCATTAGCCGTAGGAACTTACTATCTATCCTTACCGAGTGGTTTGGTTTTAGAACTGGACGATTGTTATTATGTACCCACCATAAGCAGAAATTTGATTTCTGTATCTTGTCTGGACAAGAAAAGTTTTTTTTTATTTGTAATAAAGAACAAATGTTGTTCTATTTATTTCAATGATTTTTATTATGGTGGTGCATATTTGAGCAATGGTTTGTATGTTCTAAACCTAGAAACGCCTATCTATAACGTTAATACGAAGAAGGTTAAAATGAACGATTCTAATGAAACCTACCTTTGGCATTGTCGTTTGGGCCATATAAACGAGACTCGTATTGTTAAACTCCATAAAGATGAACTTTTAGACTTATTTGATTTCGAATTATTTAAGACATGCGAGTCGTGTTTATTAGGCAAAATGATAAACGCTCCCTTTACTGGTAAAGGAGAAAGAGCTTCGGACTTATTAGGTCTTATACATTCTGATGTATGCGGACCTATGTCTACACAAGCTAGAGGTGGTTTTCAATACTTCATTACATTTACTGATGATTACAGTAGACATGGCTATGTGTATCTAATGAGACACAAGTCAGAATCCTTTGAAAAGTTCAAAGAATTCAAGAATGAAGTACAGAATCAACTCGGCAAGAGTATTAAGATGTTTCAATCTGATCGAGGTGGTGAATACTTAAGCCAAGATTTTCTTGATCATCTAAAGGATTGTGGTATAGTATCACAACTTACTCCACCAGGAACACCTCAATGGAATGGTGTGTCCGAAAGGAGGAACAGAACCTTGTTAGACATGGTTCGTTCTATGATGAGTCAAGCTGACCTTCCTTCTTCATTTTGGGGACATGCATTATTGAGTGTTGCTTTTACACTTAACCGTGTTCCATCGAAATCGGTTGAAAAGACACCATATGAAATATGGATCGGGAAGCGTTCCAATTTGTCTTTTATGAGGATTTGGGGTTGTGAGGCTTACGTGAGACGTGAAGCATCAGATAAACTCGGCTCTAAATTCGAGAAGTGCCTCTTGTAGGATACCCTAAGGAAACTAAAGGGTATTACTTCTATAATCCCACCGACCACAAAGTGTTCGTTGCTCGGACTACTATTTTTCTAGAAAGAGAATTCATTTCTAGAAGAATCAGTAGGAGGAAAATAGAACTCGAAGAAGTTTCAGATCTAGAGGCCGAGATGGAACAAGGACAGGAACCACAAGATGTTGTGGATGAGAATCCTATACCTGTAATACATGGACCTCGTAGGTCGGATAGGATTCAGTATGAGCCTGAGAGATATGGATTTCTCATGACTCATACTGGAGACGTGATGCTTATAGATGAGGATGAGCCCACTTCCTATCAGCAGGCCATTACGGGTCCAGACTCTAAGAAGTGGCTAGAAGCCATGAATTCGGAAATGGAATCCATGTATGAAAACAAGGTATGGACCTTGGTTGATCCACCCGAAGGGGTAAAACCCATAAGGTGCAAATGGGTCTTTAAGAAAAAGACCGACATGGATGGTAATATGATTACCTATAAAGGGCGATTGGTCGCGAAAGGTTTCAAACAAGTTCATGGTATATACTATGATGAAACTTTCTCACCAGTTGTCATGGTTAAATCCATCCAGATTCTGTTGGCTATAGCTGCATACCATGATTATGAGATATGGCAAATGGATGTCAAAACCGCTTTTCTTATTGGAAATCTTTTAGAGAATGTGTACATGACATAACCTGAAATTTTTGTCAATCCAGAGAATGCTAATATGGTATGCAAGTTGCAAAGATCCATCTATGGGTTGAAGCAAGCTTCTAGGAGTTGGAATCTTCGTTTTAATGAAGTAATCAAAGAGTTTGGTTTCATTAAGAATGAAGATGAACTATGTGTTTACAAGAAGGTTAGTGGGAGCACTGTTGTTTTCTTGTTGTTGTATGTTGACGACATTCTACTCATTGGGAATGATATTCCGACGCTACAGTCTGTAAAGACTTGGTTAGGGAAGAATTTCTCGATGAAGGACTTAGGAGAAGCTGCCTATGTGTTAGGTATAAAGATCTATAGAGATAGATCCAAAAGGCTTCTCGGGCTAAGTCA
>JAKUCV010004869.1:36515-54929 GCA_028386065.3 Turnera subulata | reverse complement strand
AAGTTAGAGAACTTGTGGACTGGACCGACCCACATAAGAACCCTACATGGAACGTTATATGATTGTCATTAGTGGTTCTTATATGTATTGTCCTTAGACCTGAGATCATCAAGGTTCCCAACATATGAGTCGTATACTTTGATATTATTCCTAGTCATCCGTAACTGGGTGGACTTAAGGGTAATCATTGGGTATATGATAAATGTGTAGTGGGTTTTGATTGATCAAGATGGGATTCGTCCGACCCATATAACGGGTATATTATCAGATGGGCCTCTTGATAGAGTTGAACTGTAAATGCATGGCCATGCTCGGATTATATGATATGGTGATATCATTAGTATCCGTTATACACAGTTAACTCGAGGATCAACAAACTAAGATTAAACATATACGAGATTGACGTTTTCCACGTCTCGGTTTAATCTTGATAATGGGACGAAAGGACGATGACATGTTTCTGAGGCATATTGAATCAGTACTTGTCGTTCGGGTAGCAATGATGTGTTGCTAGACGCCGCTCTTTGCTTATAATTGTAAAAGAGTTTACAATTATTGCCGGACGTTACAAGTGCCTACAGGGTCACACACTTAGAATCGTTGATTCGAGCAGGTGGTTGAACCGTGGTTGGACCAAGGTTCGACCAGGTGTGGTTGGACTATGGTTGGACCAGGGTCGTTTTGGGCTGGTTTAAGACAATAATTGTCAAAATTATTGAGCCAAACCTGATTGCTTGTGATCTGTAATCCCATTAGTGCTTAATGGTAGACAAGATAATGGGTATCTTAATCATGATGGGCCATTATGTTGGCCATTACCCTAAGTACTAATTGAGTGGCATAATTAGATTATGCTTTGGGTTTTTTGGCTGATAGCATTCTGGTTTTTCAGAGCCTTGAGAGTGTTTTTCAAACCAGTAAGAACACACACAAACACTCACCCATTCTTTGAGAAAGAAAGTAACACCACATATAGCTCCCGGAAATCCGTAGCTAGCACTATGGTTCGGAAGTGCTCGGGGGTTGGAGATCGTGAGACGATTCCGGCCGGTGATTGACGGTTCGTGTGGATACCGTAGAGGAGCAGGATATCCTTCCGGCTCTAGCTGATTTGGTTTTCAGTTAGGTGAAAGATCCTAACCGTTTCAGGTATGTTTGTTTTTCTTGTTCGGTTTAGTTGCTTCACATGGATCCTTCATGTGTTTCCGGGATTCCGCTGTGCATTTGTTGCATTTAGATTGTCTTTTTTGCATGACCGGAAACTTACACCGTTGACCCGGCGGAGAACCCATGGATCCAGCTCCTCCGCGTCTTCCGCTTCCTGCCGGCGACGCAGCGCTGGTTTTCCGCCACCCTCATGCCGTTCGTGCCACCTCGACGTCGTAGCTGAGCTCCCCTTCCTTCTCCATCGCGTTTGTCGCGCCGCCGCCACTGCAACCCGAAGGTGAGCACGGGTTTGGTCGACCCGTTTCCTTCGGGCGGGTCGCGAACCTGTGTTTCTTTTAGTGGGCTGCTGTTTGGGTTGGGTTGGACGGGTTGGACCTGGGCTGGGCATGGGCTCACTATTCATGGCCCAGTCCGGTTTTATTCTCTAATAAAAATATATATATATATATACATATATATTTACTTTTTTGCTGGTATTTAATTCTGGAAAAAAATATATGTTCACTTTGAGAAAATTATAGCCAGTTTAATTCTGGTATTTTGAGAAATATATATATATATACTTTGATAAATAATTAAGTTATGTTTTGGAAAAACTATTATTATTTGGAAAAAAATACATACCATGGAAATATTTTTTGGAAAATTTATATATATGTTATTCTTCCTAGAAAATAATGGTAACTAATTACTTTTTGGAAAATATGTATTTATGGTATACAAAAGTAATAGTTTTGAAAATATATAATTACTTTGATATATAATTGTTTGGAAAAGTATTTTGCCTTCGGAAAATATATATAGGTATGCTTATTAATTCGTATTTATTTTCAGAAAATAATTTTGTACGATTAATTTTTTTGGAAATATGGTTCTCTAAAGATAATAATATTTGGTGATTATATTTTGGCAAATAATATATTTTATGGAAATAATTTTAGGAAAAGTACATATATAAGATATAATTTCCAGGAAAATTATGTTGTAACTGCTCGGGTAAAAATTTGGATTTTTACCGGGACTGTAAAAGTCTTTTTACTGTGATTTACCGTTGAATTAATCTTGGGTAATTAATTCAAGGTAAATCGAGCGTTGTTTTTCGTAACCGAGGGTTTTCCCGCGCTCGTGATTTTTCCGTGGATTTTACGGACCTAAGTTGTTATTTCTCGGGTCCCGGAATCCTCGAAAAATCATACCGGAAAATAACTAAGGGGGTATCAGTTATTTTCTGGTCTGGACCGGACTCGCTCCATAATGCAGACAAGCTGCATTATTGATCGTCACATGTTGTATAGTATTTTTCTCTTTATAACAAGGAAGAGGAAGAAAGCAGGAGAGGAGAGGGAGGGAAAAAAAAAGAGAGAAAAGGAGAGAAAAAAAAGAGAGAGAAAAAGAAAAAAATAAAAAAAGAGAAAAAAAAGAAATAGAAATCGGAAAAAAGAGAGAAGAGGGAAAAGAAAAAAAAAAGAAGAAAAAAATATAAATATAGAAAATAGAAAAAAAGAAAATGAAAGAAAAATAGAAAGAAAAGAAAAGAAAATAGAAAAGAAAATGGAAAAAAAAAAGAAAAAAGAAAACGGAAGAGTGAACAGTTGTCACCTTCCGTCCTCCACCCGGTCATTGTTCACCCCGTGGCGTTCCGCGCGGCCGCTCAACGCACCACTGACACCATCGAGCTCGCCACGCCGTCGCTGACTGAACGCTGCCCTCCCCGTCGCCTCCCGCCGCCTGATGCGCCTGTGGGAGCCGTTGACCCGCGACAGAACCCGCGGATCCGCCTTCCCTTTGCTCGCGTCGCACGAGCCACCACCGTCGCGCCTTGCAGTCGTCGCTTGTCTTTCCTGCCGTGCTCGTCCTCGCCCGTCCCAGCCACTCGTCGCGCCACCGACGCTGAACCCGAGGTGAGCGACCCGTGAGGTTGAAAACAACCCGTTCGCGACGGGTTTGACCCGGTTCCGAGCGGGCTGCTTGCTTGGGCAGTGGAACTGGGTTTGAGCCTTGCAGCCTTGGTCTGGGTCCTTGCTTTAGGCTCGGGCTTGGGTTGCATAGCTTGGCCTAGTCCGGATTTCTTTTTTTTAAAAAAAATTTATATATATATATATGTAAATATGTATTTATAAATTTTGGGAATCTAATTAAAATATTGAAAAAAATATATTTCCTTTGAGAAAATTATGGTCAATTCTGGTATTATGAGAAAAATATAAATATATATACTATGTTAAATAGTTAAGTTATGTTTTGGAAAAACTATTATTATTTGGAAAAAAATATAAATATCATGAAATTAATTCCTGAAAATTTTATACATATATTATTTTGCCTGGAAAATTATGGTTGTGGAAATATATATATATATAGGTACTTTGGAAATTAAAGGTAATTATATTTTGCATTGGAAAATATTATTATTATATATATTTAGAAAAAGATAAATACTATATATATTTTCTGGAAATTATAAATAGGTTATTATTTTTCTGGAAAAATTATGGAGATTATAATTTTGGAAAATTATAATTATTTTATGAAAATATTTTGAAAAAATTTTTAATTAAAGTATGGTACCAAAATTATATTCGGATATACGTACGGTATAATATTTTCGGTAAATGATGATAATAAAAGATGTGTAACCGGGATGGGTAATTTCGCAGTTTTGGCATCATAGTATACCGATTATGTACATTTATGTGTGTGTATATTGTTTTGTGGTATAGGTTCGGATATTGGGCAGTTTCTCGAGGAGCCGGCTTGGGACCGGTCATGGTTTTCGGAGTTGAGTAATCGGCCAAGGTGAGGATGGATTTCCTTCAATATGTTCCTGTATTACTCGGTATATTGTGTTTGTTGATTATTGCACTGTTGGTTGCTACGTTTGCTGTGTTTGTTTTCGGGATGTTTATCCCATTGTCTTGATTGTGGTCGGGATGTTTATCCCAGTATTGTGATTGGTATTTGGACGTTTATCTTTGGGTCTTTTGGAATAAATGTAATGGAATAATTAATAAATTGTGATAAGGATGTCAATCCTTGATTTGGATAAGGATGTCTATCCCGGTATTTTGGTTAGGGATGTCGATCCCTGAGTTTGGTTTTGTTGACGATAATATAATTGTCACGTGATAAGTAGGGGTACGACTCGATGGTTTAAGACTGTTTTGTGGTGGCCATGAACTGGGTTACTTGTGATAAGCATGTCTATGCTTGGGATGTCTATCCCGTGATTATTTTTGGGATGTCTATCCCTGGGTTCTTATTTTTGGGATGTTGATCCCCGGGCTCTCTTGGATTTGGTCTGGCACCCGGAATATGTTGAGAACCAGGTCTGACCCCTAGCTTATCCGTGACGGGGCCCGGAAAGATAAAATTGGAAAATTGGATTTTATTTGAGTCTTTTCAGTCTTGGACCGGTTTTGGGTCGAGTCTTTTGGTTTGGCTGTTGTGCCTGTTTTTGACTTGAGTAATTATAGTTGCGTATTGATTGTCTATCCTTCGTCGGTGAGCACTTCGGACTCACCCCTTACCTGCGGGCTTTCATCCCGTAGGTTGAGTTATTTGTGGTTCAGGTTTGATGCATTCCAGATAGGCTGCGGCGATATCCCTTGGACAGGACTCGGATCCATAGTTTGCATCAGTGTCGCATACAGTGTCTTTGTGAGTTATTAAGTCCTCCGATGTGCTATATATTGCTATTGTTGGGCCATTGGGCCTGTTATGATGTTATTGTTGTTTTTATTTTGGGCTGTTGAGCCCGAGTTTCTGTTGTACACACTGTATGCTGGGCTTTGTCTGGTTGGGTCGTTACAGTTCCAGCACGTGTTTATTGTGTATGGTAAATACGGGTCGGGGCGTTTCATATGTTGTATATTATTTTGGAAAAAAATATATTTTTTTATGAAATATTCTGATTTAATAGCTTTGGAAATATATTTTTGTAAGCTTATATACATACGAGATATTTTTGGAAAAAGGTTTAATTATAATAAAAGGATAATTTCATGATAATATATATATATATAATTGAGATGTTTTAGCGATGAGTTTAATTTACAATTTGTGGCATCATAACATACCGATTATGTGCATTTATGTGAGCATGTTGTTTTGTTGTATAGGTTTTGATATCGGGCAGTTTCCCGAGGAGCCGGCTTTGGACCGGTCATTGTCTTCAGAGTTGAGTAATCGGCTAAGGTGAGGATGGATTTCCTTCCATATGTGCCTATATTACTCGGTTGTTGTGTTTGATGATTGTTGCACTGTTGATTGTTGCATTTGCTGTGGTTTGATTCGGGATGTTTATCCCAGTGCCTTGATTGATTTTGGGATGTTTATCCCCATGATTTGATTTTGGGATGTTTACCCCCGTGCATTGAGTTTTTGGATATTTATCACTGTGTCTTTTTGGTATAAAGTATAAAGGAATAAATAATAAAATGTGATAAGGATGTCGATCCTTGGTTTTGGATTGGGATGTCAATCCCGGTGTTTTGGTTAGGGATGTTGATCCCTGAGATTTGGTTTTTGGATGATGATGATATAATTGTCACGTGGTAAGTAGAGGTACGACCGGATGGTTTGAGACTATTTTGTGGTGGCCATGATCTGGGTTACTTATGATGGGCATGTTGATGCCGGTTTGATTGGGATGTTGATCCCTGAGTTTGTTATTGGGATGTTGATCCCGGGTTCTTTTTGATCTGGCACTAGGAACAAGTTAATAACCTGGTACGACCTTAGCTTATCCGTGACGGGGCCCGGAAAGATAAAATGGGAATTTGGATTTTTGTTTAAGTCTTTTGGGTCTTGGACCAGTTTTGGATCGAGTCTTTTGGATTGGTATATTTTTGGTTGTTATGCCTGTTTTCGACCTTGAGTATTTTATAGTGTTGCATATTGATTCTCTATCCATGGTTGGTGGGCACTTCGGACTCACCCCTCACCTGCGGGCTTTCATCCCGTAGGTTGAGTTATTCGTGGTTCAGGTATGATGCATTCCAAACAGGCTACGGCGTTATCCCTCGGACAGGACTCGGATCCATTAGTTTGCATCAGTGTCGCATACAGTGTCTTTGTGAGTTTTATAAGTCTTCTGCTGTGCTGATTATTGTTATTATTGGGCCTTGGGCCAGTTGTGATGTTATTGATGTTCCCGAGATTGGATGACGGTTTTTATATTAGGCCGAAGGGTCGGATTTCTGATGTTTATATTTTGGGCTGTTGAGCCAGAGTTTCTGTTGTATACACTGTATGCTGGGCTTTGTTTGGTTGGGTCGTTACAGTTCCGGCACGTGTTTACTATGTACGGTAAATACGGGTCAGGGCATTTCAGTTTCTCTAAATTAATAATCCTGTTCGTTTTTCTATTCTTTCTATCTAATTCAATTATTTTTTTCTATAATATATTTCATTTTTATTATTTTTGTTTGCAGGAAAACGAATATTAATACTTTGGATGAATTGACCGCTGACAATGATTTATGGACAATTCAAGTTAAGGTTTTGAGGTTGTGAGAATCCTTAAATACAAAATTATGGAATCTCTTTAGGACTTAATTTTAATTGATGCAAAGGTATGTTTCATTTTTTCATGCCTTTTAATTTGTCATTTTTTGCATTTAATTTTTTATTATTCTTTATATTATTATTAATTTTTTGCTTAGTATTAGTTTTTAATTTTTTTCCCTGATTTATATTCTACTTTTATGTTTAAAATACTTTTTCAGAATATTATTAATTTTTTAAAAAATATCTATTTTTCTATTTTAATAATTTTTTCTACATAATATTAGTTTTATTTATTTTTAACTATTCTTTTTTCCTGTTTTAATTTTTTTTTTGCATAGTATTAGTTTTTTTCCTGATTTATATTCCTTTTTTTGTTTCAATATTTTTTTTCTTTTTAATATTAGTTTTTTTCAGATTTATATTCTATTTTCCTATTTTAATATTTTTTGCATAATATTAGTTTTTTAGCCCTTATTTATATTCTTTTTTTAATATTATTTCCTTCATAATATTACTTTTCTTCATTTATTTAAATATTATATTTTATTATTTTTATATTTGATTTATTATTTTTTCTTTATATTATTATTAATTTTTATTATTTTATAAATTTTTTTAACAAAGTTCATGAGTCATTTAGAAAAAAAAAGTAATTAAACACTGGTTCTGCATGGTAATAATCCATAAGGAGTCTAATTAAAAGATAATATAATCTTCTGTCATTCCTGGCAATGATTTTGCACCTCTGTGGGCATTGAATTTTTTTGTTGGACTATAGGAATATGAAATCACGCTTTTATTTAGTGTCTATTGCCGATTTCAAAAATTTCCCCCAGTAATCAAGCTGCTCAAGTGTCAAGTGCACAGTGCACACACATGATTTTGTCATTGACTTGAAATAATATAATGAGTTTATAGTGGAGATCTTTCCATTAGTAAAAACATACACATGCGATAGACGCCGGTCTGATAGTAAGCAGCATAAATATAGATGAAAAAAATAACAAGTGACTAGTTAGTAGGAACTTTGACACAACATATAGAACTTCGGTTAGAATTTCAATGATTCTCTATCACTTTTGTAACTGAAGCTTTGCAACCTAACATTAACATAAAATTAACACAAAAGGAGTAGCAGGGAAGCGAGAACTTTAAGAATAGGAACCAGGAAAATTAACATTGTGCATCACAGAGAAGATTCGAAACCAGAAAAGTGTTTCGATTTAGTCTGGCATCGATACAATCTAAAACTAAAAGCACTTCCTACAAGCTATATGTATAAAATTTTTGTTTTATCTGATGGTTTTAATGCCTTTTTTCTATTAATAATGGATGCCGGGTATGACAAATGGCATAATTGGTGGCATCATTGCTCATTTCATTATTGACTAGCAAATTGTCATGGGCCATATTGATAATGATAATAATGCAATGGATATGTTATAAATGGAGTGTATTTATTGTTTGTGATGATTAATCTTTGATGAAGGAAATGATGTAGAAGATGAAGGGGAAACTGGAGAAAAAAGGATATGTTATAAATGGAGTGTATTTATTGTTTGTGATGATTAATCTTTGATGAAGGAAATGATGTAGAAGATGAAGGGGAAGATGGAGAAAAAAAGAAGCAGAGGAAGAGGACTTTTTTCATTCTATTTCAATTGCCAAAATACAGAGTTAACGGCCTAGAGAAGATCTTACTAGATCTAAACAATGACAGAAAGTATAGAGGTAGGTAAATAATGACATCCATACATGATTTTATAACACTTCCCCTTGGATGTCATTGTGTATTAGGTAGAATATACTTAGGGAGTACTGCCTCATTAAAAACCTTATCAAGAAAAACCCAGTGAGATAAAAACTTGGTAAAGGAAAAAAGAGTACAGTGCGTATTCTACTCCCCCTCATTTTGGCATCTCTTGATTTCTTGATGTTGTTGCATGCCAATCATCCTTGTCAACTCCTGGACAATGTAGGCAGCACTATCTTCATTATTTGTTGTTGGAGCATCTTTCTCGCCATCTTACTTTTGTGGTCCTGATGATATAACAATATCATGTGTAAAGTTATAGCAGATGTCCGTCTATGCTTCATGTGGATCAAATAATGTATCTGCATCTGCAAAACCAACTATATTTTCTTCGGGTTTACAGGGTTAATATAATGCCATATCTAATTATATTCCGAAGATAAAACATAGCCATATCTTGCCAATAGGCTTATGACAGAAGCTGCAGGCTTCATGTTACTAGTACTTTAACATGGTACTCCAGGACCAATCTAATTCTCTCATAAGATTTTTATCTCAAATTATTTCTTATAGCACAACATTTGGAAGGTTCTTCAGGAGTTCCAATAATATTTAAAATATAAGTAACAATAATAATAAGTGAAAATGCATAGAACATAAATGCAAAAATAATCATACTTCTCATACTCAAATTTAGTTTAAACCATATAAAGATCAACTTAATATATTCCCGGGAATTAGTTGCTTCAAGCAACTTGAATCCTTCAGGGATTCTCATGCATATGTAATGACTTATGGATCCATAGAAATAGGCTGTAATAGCATCTATTTGATGCATTACTAATTCTTTTCACATTATGCCAGACTTATCAAAAATAATTGCATCCACCACAGGGGAGTATATCTCCTCATAATTAATACCAAGTCGTTTGGGTAAAACCTTATGCGATGAGCCGTGCTTTGTATCTCTCTATTATAATTTTCTTTTCGCACAAATACCCATTTTCTATCGACTGGTTCCACACCATCTGGTGTACGGACTACAGGTCCGAAAAATATATCACTTCACAAGCGAGTCTAACACAACCTTAATTACATTTCTCAATTTGGCCAATCATACTACGCCTACATTCACCATTAGATGTAGGTTCATGATCCTTATTTTCTTTCATAATATTTAGCGCTATATATGAAAATAAATATTCCGTCGATGGTTATTTCACGTCGGTTCCATCTTATTCCTGACACTGTATAATTAATTGAGATCTCATCATACTGATTTATATCAGGTACCTGAGTTACTTCTGGAACTTTATCAACTGTGTCAAAAAATCTCTTCTGGAGGATTTTTCTCTTCTTGAGGACTTTTAATTTAAACCTCTACTGGAGGTCTTATTTTCTCACTGGGGCCATCTTATCTCTTTGCTCCTTTCTCTATCGAGAATTTTGATTTCTTTTTGGAACCGAGTATATTCTACACTTCTGGCGTACTTTAGATTCATTTGCATACTATACTTGTTCTTCTGGAACATTAATTTGAACATGAGCATTTGCAGCTGGTATATAAGATTTGGTCACTTTATGAGTCTGGCAATTTCATATCAATTTCCTGCAAATGAATCATCTTTTGAACTTCAGGTTCACACTAATTTGTTTGAGGATCAACAATCATACATCAATAATATCTTGATCCAACTGCTTATTTTCTCCCCCTGAAGTTGGATAAACTCTTTCATTGATGGAGATTCATGCCCAACATACACAACATATATTCCCAGTCTTCTTTAAGGACCAATTTTACTATGCTGTGGTGGAGCATTATATACTTGAACAACCAACGGTCCGAAGATGAGAGTTACTAGGTTCGTGACAAAGAACCAATTAAATGGGGAGACATTATGATAACTTGTTGGCTTGATGCACACAGGTGTTGCTGCATGTAAAATACTATTTTCTCAAAATAGTAATATTTCATTAACAATGGTCCTGCAATCAATTGTCAATATTCCCCCAGATCTGTTTGGGTTTATTTCCAATGATATACATTATCCATTGAAGAAATATACCAGCATTATTTAGACATATAGTCTAATAACATAAGTAGGGATATGTACCCCGCAAGTGGCTTAATCATAAGTGCGCACAATGCCAACTTGCGTCACACAATGGACCATCTAGTCGATGCATCATAAAAATTACCTAGATGGTCAGCACGACAGATTTATCAGTCCGCGTTTATGTCCCTGAATTATTCCCAAACCTGCTGGTGATTCTAGGCCAATCTTATCTTAGGAAGGCCGTATAATTAATTTCGCAGCAAACAAACACGTGGAAATTCATTGATTGTAAAACTTCTGGTTTTTAAATGAATGACCAAATAAATTTCGTGCATCATTATTGACCCGAGATGGCCCAACCGGTCATGCCAAACAATAAGTCCATGTACCAACTTCAAGTTGGTGCCAGCTTCAGGCTGCTATTTATGTGCCAGCTTCAGGCTGGATATGATAACTTAGGAAGATTATTTACCAGCTTCTGGTTGGGGCATACGAGCTATAAATTACATATTTATCAGCCAACTTCTAGTTGGTCTCAGCTTCGGGTTGTGCAAACTATGTATTTAAACACTTAAAAATTGCTAGTTTTAGGCTAGTGCATTCCAACTTCTGGCTGGATATGGTAAGTTTAATAACTTAAATTGCTAGCTTCAGGCTGCAATATATGTGCCAATTTTAGGCTTATATCTTCCACTCATGTCAAAAAGATCAGAATTATTGAGCAATAATTAAATGTAGTGACAAATTTTGTCAAAAGCAGATCCTATTGGATCTGTCCGGGGGTCTACATTTTGAAAAAACTGACACCTTAGCTGTCTAAGCTCTGGCTATAAAAGAGGACAGTATTATGTGGTGAAACACATAGATTCAGAAAAACCACATAAAGATAAAAGAATGCCTTCCCCAGCAACTGTCTTCTTTGTTGAGGGTGCCTCTCTAGGGAGGAAGAACAGGCTAGCATATAGCATGGTGAATGAACAACAAGAGGAGTTACCAAGTGAACTCGCAAGAATTCCTCGTTTGTTTTTTGTTGATGAACTATACTCATCCAGGTTCTTTGTAACTCCTATGGAAGAAACCTTCTTCCTAGAGGACCAAGGCAATCTACGGGCTTCTTTTTATGGCTCGGATAATTCTATAATGTTTTTCATATCTGATAGACTGCATGAGTTTTAGTTGGAGCCATCTTTCCAATTTCTGAATCAAAACAGCTATTATCAAGTCTCCATGATGGCTCAGAGTGTCCTGAGGGTGTTTGGGTTACCGCCTACATGGCCTAAGGTACGACTTTTACTATGGAATTGCAGGGGAGTGGCATGGCCAACCCAAGATTTCGTGCGTACCTTAAGGGATCTGAAGAATCAGTACAAGCCCAACATGGTACTGATTACTGAAACCCTGTGGCAACCTGCAGAGAATCATGGAGCAATACAACTTCGTTTTCCTCCAACAAATCGGTTTGAGCTACCTGGAGAAAACAACATGGGTGGTATGTGGTTCTCCTGGAACGACAGTGTTAGGGTCAACATCAATAACGAAGCTCAGAGTTTTAGGGTCAATGTTGTACCCAATCGATAAATAATTATTTCAACTTATGTATGAGAACAATTCCTCTATGTGAATGTTCTCCTTGTAATGAATCCCATATGCAATAATAATATGCATGTTTTCCTTTAGCCTTGCCATTGTCATAACTTTTATGGTTATGATAGTTAGAATAATTTCTTCCATATCATCTGCAACAGGCACAATCATAACTGTACTGTCTCATTCACTTCAGGGAATGGAGCAAAATCGATTCAATGGGATCCATAATAATTTCTTTTATTACTGTGAATGGGGGGTTTCTGTACTCTTCAAGAGTATATGCTCTTCCAGAGCGTAGATATATGATCTTCTGGATAATAGTAAAGTTTGCGTTCTTCAAGAACGTATTCAATCTTATGCTCTTCTGGAGCGTATTAATCTTTTTGTCATTTCGAGATTGTACTATCGCATATGTTATGTGAAATAGTTGACATCCACACATATAACTCTCCCCCTTAGATGTCAACTTGCATTGTCTTCAGGACAAATGCCGGAGCCATTATTATAGAAACAATTATAAAATACTGTAAAGTAAATGAAATAAAATAAATTATAATACATAATAATAAAACTGAAACATAAAATAAAAATTATTCAATATATATTGACTTGCACCTTCAGGATAAGCAAGATAAGAACAATATCTATTGACTGATGGTCATACAATATCCACCTTCTGGTGGGCATATAACATCCACCTTCTGGTGGGCATATTTTTCTTCAATTTTTCTCAAAGATCTGCGGGATCTTTTAGTAGTAAAACATCCAGTCTTTGCTTTATATTCTTTTTTATTGTGTCTTCGAGAAGATTTGCATTTAAATGCATTCAATGCCCATAACAAATTTCTTCTAGAAATTTTAAGGGCTTCCAATATTTGTAACATTAGCATAATTCCAAAATTAAAGAAAAGAAAGACTTAAATAAAATAAATAATCATGAGCCTATTATTAATTAGCCCAATTAAAAATATATAAATACAAATTAAATGTGATGGGCCTTGTACGAGCCCAATCAAAATATAAATAAAATTAAAGCTAAAAATTAAATGCAATGGGCCTTTTAATAGCCCAATCGTAATTTAAATAAAAACATAAAATATGCTTACTCGATAAATCTTTCAGCAGTAATATATAATATATCATACTAATACATGGGCCATTTAATAGCCCATCATAATTTAAATAAAAATGTAAAATATGCTTACTCGATAAATCTTTGAGCAATAATATATATCATATTTATACCCGGTTATTATTCCGGTATATACTTTGATCTTGTGGTTTTCAAAATTATTTTTTTATGACTATTATTTATTATTTACTGAAATTATATTTTTTTTCAGAATTATATATTTTCAGAATTATTATTATTATTTTTTATTTCAGGCTGGGCTTGGGTCTTGAATAGTGCAGCCCTTGGGCCTTAAACAGTGCAGCCCAGGGCCTTAAACAGTACAGACCAGGCCTTAAACAGTACAAGCCCAAGCACTATCCAGCCCGCGACCCGTCGGACAGTCCGACCCCTCAATGACCCTTCCGGGTCGTCGTCTTCAACGTGCGGGTCGTCGCCTTGGCGGGTTGCAGACGGCGGTAGGACGGTGAAAGGACGAGCAGCACGGCAACAAGGCAGCCTAATGATGGTGGTGGTGCGAGGAGGCGCGGCTACAAATGGCGCATGCCGTCGGGTCGTCAGGTGGCTCCTCTCGGCTACTTCCGCAGCGGCGTGACAAGCGGCGGCGAAGGCGGGTGGCGAGGCACGCGACACGAGACGCAAGCAGGACGGTTGCATGGCGACGCGGTGTCACTGATGGCGGCGAGGAGGAGAGTAGGTGGAGACAGACCCGACGGGTCGAGGCGGATCCGACGGATCCTCATCGGGTTTCCTCTCTCTGACGGCGCGTCCGGCGGTAGAAACGGCCGGAAGGGGCGCCGTTCAGTTGGCGACGGCACGGCGAAGGGCCAGGTGCCGGCGGTGAGACGAGCAGTAGCCCGGAACATCTCACGGTGAACAGCAGCAGTGAGGTTGACGAACTGTTTTTTTTTTCTTTCTTCTTCAGTTTTCTACAAGCTCGGTTAGAATCCGATCGTGCTGATAACGTGTTATAAATGGAGTGTATTTATTGCTTGTGATGATTAATCTTTAATGAAGGAAATGATGTAGAAGATGAAGGGGAAGCTGGAGAAAAAAAGGAGCAGAGGAAGAAGACTTCATTCTATTTCAATTGCCAAAATACAGAGTTAACGGCCTTAAATAGCCACAGGTTTGAAGATAAAGACAGTATAGAGGTTGGTAAATAATGACATCCATACATGATTTTATAACAGGATACAAGTATTTCCAGATGGAGTTATATATAGTGTTAATTTCTTTCATTGGACGCCATGACTTGTTTAATTTTTTCAATTGTTATTACTTTAGTAGATTGATATCCCTGGCCCCTGATTTTTTTATGTTTCCATCCGGTACGTTGGATTTCGGTCCGTTTTGATGACGGTACTGGTACATCAAGATATGTTGATTAAATGAAAAAAAAAATGTTCGTCAAGTTCCATTTTTTTTTTTGTTGAAAGGCTAATAATATATTGATTTGTAAACAGAGTCCTACAAGGAAGTTTTATACCTAAAAACTATTACAATCCGAATATGCCCATAAGGTTGTCGAGTTACAGACCAACTCGTATTATTACACAAAACTTCCTTATGGGAGTTACAACTATAATATAAGATAAGAGCAAATAAAAGATAGACGTAGTCATCAAAGATGTTGTTTTGGAATCGAATTCTCACAGCACCAGTCGTCCACCACAGGAAAGCAACCGATAAATAAGGATATTGAGTCCTGATATTGCAGGCTGCTACCTAGAACACAAAGTATTTTATAAAGTCACTCCCACCTAACTTGAAAGAAGACCAGCTTAACAGATTCTTTTCTATACCAACATCCCATAGACTGTTGGGGAGGAGAACTCAAACTCTGCCAGCCTATGCAACCCAAGTAACCGGCCCACTGTGGAGTTCCATTTTATTTGTGGCTGGTTATCCAGACCCCAACCGGGTTGCATAAAAAACTCATCCATACCAGGCATGAGAGAACTCCAAGGGTTCACATTATAGTGACAAAAAAATGAGGATAAATCCGAGCTCTATAAATTTATCCCCACGAGCAAACACTATCACTCAGGCTCAGATGGGAGGATCATACTCCCATCCCCAGTCACATGCACAAACCCAACAAACCATGGACAACCAGCTAAAATTTTATCTACAGTGAATTGCCAAAACCTCAACAAATAACCCTTAAAGGTGTAAGCAGAAAAGGTTTTGTTAGGGTATACCTTTGCCATTAGATGCAGCTTGTTGATTATACCTCTAAATACATGGTCGGTATTGTCTTGACAAGGGGCTTTGAGCCTCACCGCGAAATCCTTCACCCTCCATTGAAGGTCCGGTGGAGCCGACATTGCACATAGCACTTGCAGTTATATAGCACCAAACAGACTTGCTAGAAGTAGCCACCCACAATACAGGGTAATAATAAGCTCCCATAGCCGTAGCCTACACCGCTTGCCGAGGGAAAAGAAGAGCAAACCGTAGAATAGATGGGTAGCAATAAGAAAATTAAGAGAGGGTAGATCTAGAAAAGATCTTACTGGATCTAAACAACTTATCCATGATTCATGTAGGAAAAATAGTAGATCTGGCCATTTTCAGGTAAGATTTGGTGTTTAGAAGGGCAGTCAGTGTTCACTCTGGAGAGATCATTTCAAAATGAACGAGACCCAATCTTTGTTGTCAAGTTCCATTTTGTGTTCATCAAAGTAGGAGTATTGTATACTTTTTTTGAATCGGGTTGATTCAATGCACTGAACAAACTACATATACATCAAACAGACCTGGGAATATCCATGGTCTCAAAATCCTCCTTAAGGAGGTCCAGTATACCCACAGGCGGGTTCTGGAAAATTGTCAGTCCTAACCTACTCTGGGAAGCCAGTTCTTCCAAAAAAACAGCGCATTTGTTGGCTTCCCTATATACAAAAGAAAAGGAGACTTGCCATTGTCTCTTAACAAAAGTCTTGAGCTCCCAGATAATGTTATCCAGCTCAAAATTCGGATCCAGCGCATCGTCAATCCAATTCATTGCAGTAAAATAGTTAGATTCGACAAGCATAGAAGTGAAATTAAAGCGCCATGACAGTTTTAATCCTTCTAAGATGGCCCTGAGTTTGGCGTTTATTGAAGGACAGGAACCCATATTATCCCCAAAACCAACAATCCAATCGCCCATGCAGCTTCTCAGTAGTCCTCTCGTAGCAGCTAATTCGTTCGGTCTACTCACCAATCCATGGACGTTTAGCTTCACCCAACCCACTGGTGGAGTTGTCCAAACCCGATTAGCAGATGCCAGAGGAGTAGGATATAAGGAGTTCTCTAGTAGCTCCCTAGACTTCAAAATCTCAAAAGCCATAATAAAGATCGTTCTTCCTAGGTTGAATGGTATCTCCCTGCCCTCCTAAAGAACAAAGGCATTACGCCAACACCAAAGCTTCCAGCAAGTCAGTCCAAAGACTAATTTCCAGGGCAGCCCATTTTGCAAAACCAAGGTACACTTCAGATTCCGCAGTAACCATTGATTGGTTTTTCGGGTAGAGAAAAAGAAAGTCAGAACAGAAATTCCAAGACTGGTCCAGACATCCCACGCAATAGAGCAGTCATAAAGAACATGGAGGATGGACTCCTCATCCCCTACACATCTCGGACAGTCGAGGGAGGACGCCATATGCTGGACACATCTTGCTCTATTTATAAGCAATCTTTCGTGACAGGCCAACCATAGAAAAGAGCAAATCCTCAATGGGCCTTTCCATGTCCATATAAACCTCCATACATCATGCAGATCACCCCAGGAGTCCTGTTGTAGACTTCTATATGCAGATTTTGTTGTGAACACCCCCTTTCTCTCAAGAAGCCATTTCAGTTTATCAACACCCCTCGCAGCTGAGGGTGGCAATCCCGCCTGAATTTTGCTGGAGATGAACTCAAGGAGGAGATGGTTAAAGCGACCCCAATCCCACATATTCCATTTTCATTCGTATAGTCAACTACTTTTTCCTCCAACATATGTGGTGGAACGGGCTGGATTGTGTAGTCCAGCAAGCAACCTTCCACATCAATCCACTTGTCTTTTCAGAACTTCACACACTCACCATCACCGATAAACCACGCAATAGAATCCCTAAGTGAGGGCCAGACTCGGCAAATGGCTTTCTAGGTGCCAGAGCCATATTCCCCATTCAATTTTGGAGGGATTCCATCCACTTCCGGGAAGTACTTAGCTTTGAGCACCCAAACCCACAGAGAGTTTGGATTCGAGAGCATTCGCCAAGCTAACTTCATCAATGCTGCTTCATTGGCCACACAAACTTTTTTAAAACCAAGCCCCCCACATTCTTGGGACCAACACACCATATGTGGTTTTCGGCCTTCATCATTGGAGCCCCAAATGAACTGGCGGCAAATGATATCTAATTTTTCACACAATGAGCGTGGGAGCCAAACAGATTACATAGTATAGACGGGAAGTGCCACAATAATCGACTTTGCAAGGGTAATACGTCCCGCCATTGAGCGTCGGTTGGCTTTTGTAATACCCTAGGTACACCCTAGAATAGAGAAGTATTTACATGATGAGAATCGGGTGTAGCTTGTCCTTCCGAGACGTTCGTGTAGGTTGGATTGGGTATTCGGGAGAAAGTGGGAAATGCTAATAGTGTTGGTGTGCACATTAGTATGGGCTTAGGCTCGGTAACATGTGCTGGTGACGGATTGAGAGTAATGGTGAGCATAGGCTTGGCCTAGTGCACTCAAATGGGCTCATAATGATCCGATGGCACGGTTGGCCTAGTTTGGTGTCCCGAGTGCTCGATTCATCTTATCGGTCGATAAATGACGGGAAACACTAAGAATATAGTTATTTGGTGTAATAGGTTCATTAGAGGCATGATTGGCCAAGGGGATTATCGGGTGGCTCGATTAGGTGTGAAATGGTGCACAACCGGGGCATCGGTATGCCCGTTGGTGCACAATTAGACTCGATAAGGGTAAATCGGTAATTGGCCAAATCGACCAATCAGGGTTCGACATGTGGATCGGGAATAAGCTGCTGAAGGTGTTTGGTGCAAGCTAGTAGGTTGAGAGGAGGAGAGTAAGCATGAGGTGGAGAGTAAGCATGAGGTGGAGAGCAACTTGGTGCAAGTGGCACCAAGTTGGCAAGTGTGGCAAGTAGGAGCTTAGTCACCTACTTACCATCACTTAAGGGGTGAAACCAGGCTTCTCTCTCC
>JAKUCV010004869.1:4768-35572 GCA_028386065.3 Turnera subulata | reverse complement strand
TTTTTATAAATGTTTTTAATCCTTTTTATTTATCTTTGTTGCCTTTGCGTTTGTCGGTTGTTGCTTCCTTTTACGCTGCGCATTTCTATGTTGGTAACCCGCCGAGCAGAGGCAACGGGCTTTTGGTTGAGGTGGAAAAAGGCCTTTGGGTGCCTTGTGGCACATGATGGTGCGCAAGGTACCTGGCCGGTCGCGCTAAGCGGGGGCGTGACAGCTTTCCACCCACTTAGTCTCCTTTGGGTGTTCTCGAGGATGTGCTTATAAGTTCCTTTAGTGATTCTGCCATGGACAACCGGAACCCCAAGGTATTTCTCAAAACCACGTGTGAGGGGGAAACCAAGTTTGCGGTTGATTCTGCGAGCAAGCCCCGTATCGACATTCTTGGAAAAAAAGACTTTGGTCTTCAAGGCACTAAATTTTTGGCTCGAGGCTTTGCCAAAGGAAGAAAAGCATTTTTTGATAACCTTAGCTTGCTCTAGTGAAGCTTCGGCAAAAAGAATTAGATCGTCTGCAAAAAAGATATAGGAGAGGGACGGGCCACCTCTGCTCAGAGAAATTGGCTTTCATTTTCCTACCCAATAGCATGATGGATAAGGTGACCAAGTCTCTCTATACATAGTACAAAAAGGTATGGAGAGACCGAGTCGCCTTGTCTAATGCCACGGGTAGGGGTAAATTCCTTCGATGGAGTACCGTTCCAAAGCACCTGCAAGGTAGGTGTTGAAACACGATACATAATAATATCAATTAACCTGTGAGGAAAGCCAATTTGTTACAAGGTTTCCAGTATGAAGATCCAACTCAGACGGTTATACGCCTTCTTAATGTCGACTTTAATGGCCATAAGATCCTTCCCTTCCCTTCTAGTCTTCATTGTATGAATGCCCTCCTGGATAATAATCACATTATCCGTGATTTGACGGTCCGGGATGAAACTACTTTGAGTTTGAGCTACCAACTTTGACATAAGCGACTGAATCTGCGAGGAGATGAGTTTAGTAACTACTTTGTACAAGGTATTGCACGGCCTAATAGGTCTAAATTGGGCCACAGTCTCCGGCTTATCCACTTTTGATATCAAGGCAATATAGGTCTTATTAACCTCCGGGTACCAACAACCATCTTCCATAACTCTCTTCACAAAACCATCAACACCCTCTTTGATAGTATCCTATTGGGACTGGAAAAATATTGGACTAAGCCCATCGGGCCCAGGAGATTTGAGAGCCCCTATCTGAAATACCAGTGCTTTGACTTCATCCTCCTCAACTGAACCCGTTAGGCCATACAAATCCTCCTCTTCAAGAGCAGGGAAGCCATCACCATGGAGGTGAGCAACGGTAGAAACTCTATCCTGGGTGAAGAGAGACTGAAAATACTCAACTGCCTTGGCACCAAGCTGATCTTGGTCTTGACACCATACCCCTTCCTGATTTTTTAGTGCCATAATTTTACTTCTCCATGCTTTGACAGTAGTAGTAGTGTGAAAGTAAGAAGTGTTTTGATCTCAAGCTTTTAGCCACGGGGTAAGAATACTTTCAAACTCAAGCTTCAACTCCAATTCCAGATCCGAAAGAAACTTGGATGGCCTAATCTCCAAGTACTTCCGAATTACCTCCAGTCTATACAAAAGCTTTTTCTTATTGATGTGAATATTTCCAAAGACCTGCTTGTTCTAAATCTGAACCTTCTCCATAAATGTTGATGTAGCCTGTAACACATTGTCTCTCGGCTCCCAAGCTTCCTCCACAAATTGTTTGAACTCGGGGTGAGAAGTCCAACTCGCCTGGAAACGGAACAGTTTAGGCTGATTGATCTGTCCAGTTGGCCGAATCGGTCTAAGTAGAATTGGCCGATGATCCGAGGAAACTCTCGGTAAATGTAGTACTTTATAATCACATTGCTGCGTCAGCCATTGGATATTACAGAGCATACGGTCGAGCCTAGCAAAGTATCCCCCTCCACTCCAGGTAAATTTTGGGCCTGAGAAGCCTAAGTCAACCAATCTTGCATCATTAAGGCACTTGACAAAGTGTTTGTTGGCAACTCCATCCTTCTACTGTCGATCCTTCTTCTCTGACCCCGGCGAAACGGCATTGAAATCCCCCTTCAGAATTCAAGGGTCAGAAATAGTTGGCGCCAATGCCTCCAAATTCTTCCAGAAGAAGTGCCTCCATTTTTCCTGTGGGCTACCATAGACCGCAGTTAAGAAGAAACAAGCTGAAGGGGATGTCACTCGTGCATGTATAAATTGAGTATGGGAGTAGACAACTGAGACCTGGACCTCGTTACCATTCCATAAAAGCCAGACACTGCCAGCAAATCCCCTAGCATCCACATGGTGGGAATTAGAGAAGCCCAACCTTCGGATCACCCGGTTTTCTCTCCAGCTACTAATACGAGGCTCTACAACTATCACAATTGTAGGCTTATAAGTCCTGCGCCATTCCTTTAATGTACTTCTAAATTGGGGTTTGCCAGCACCCTGACAATTCCAAGCTAATATCGATATCATAAAAAGATATGTACAAAATAGAAACAAACTCTATACAACCATGGAGGCTTAAACCGCACTAGAGGCTCCGGGTGCCTCCTTCCTAGAATCATAGTCTCCTTCCATCATATCAGCATTACCATTCAACTCCTCACCGGCAGAGTCAATGGTCATGGCATCCTCATCAGCCATAACTTCCTCCATGGGGTACGAGGAATTCAACAAGGGCTCTGGGGGGTTTGGGTCAGGTGGTTTAGTTGGGGCTAGGCTCTTAGGAGGTGGGTTGTTGGAGGGTGAAAAGGAGAGGTTGATGGGAGGTGGGGGAGGAGCCAATCACAATGTTCATATGCTGGGATTCATCCAACACTATGACGGTGTGGCCATGTGAGGGTCGAATGGGAGTTTTGGTGGAAAGAGGAGTCTTAGAGGAAAAGGGGGTCGTGGAAGGTGTCTTGTGTGAATCTGTCAGGGGTCTAGACCCATGAGAGGGTTGGGCTGGCTAGTTATACTTAGGGAAAAGTTTGAGATTTATTTTAAGGAAGCTTTGTTATTACTAACATGTGGAATTTCTTGTGAGGGCTTAGGTTTAGGTTGTTGGCTCTTTTTGTTGGGGGTAGACTTGGGCTTATTCGACTTAAAGGTCTGGGATGGACTAGATTAGGCTTTGAATGCCACATGGGCAGGGGGATGGCTAGGTCCAGAAGAGTTAGGGTTTGAGAAAACAGGAGGGGTATCTTGAAACAGGACATCAAACCTATTAGCAGAGGAAGACAAGGGGGCGGTGCCGCCGGCAATTCCAGATGAGTCAGTTGGTTTTCGGGAGTACCGCCTATGTTGGGTAGAAACATTCATCCATTCTCCGACTTTAGGGGTCGGGGATCTCTAGTAAGGTTGGGGTCGACTCTCGGAAAGAGGAACACCCTCCTGAGTGGGATTTGAAGTGCCTACCACTTCCACACCGGGCAATGGGACGTCGCTAGGCTGTCTGTAAGGACAAAGTAAGGAGCTATAATCAATTCTTCCACAAGAATGGCAAATAGGAGGGAGCCCTTCGTAAGAGACTTGGATTGATTCCTTTTCCACATGAACAACACCTTTCAGTGGTTTAGTGAGATCCACCGCAACGGCCACCTTCGCAAACTTCCCCCTTTTGAGCCTTCTCAGTTTTAGCATCAATCTTCACTATAGAACCCACCACATTTCCATAGTCGATAGTAGACTGAAGTGATACCTAGTAGGCGACAAGCCCGGGATCCGAACCCAGCAAACAACTTTGTCAATCGAGTCCTTCGCTGTGCTAAAATTAGGGGTCCAAGGTTGGACACTGAGCACACTCCCTAAGATCACCTACGGGCCATCGACCAGTGCATGGTAATAGTTGGCGTGACTCTGAAAGCGGATGATATAGTAGTTGTTGTCTAGATCCATAATCCTAAATGGATGAGAAGGCTTCCATAAAGTCTGGATCTTAGTCTTCAATATACGGTAGCCTATAGTCTTCCCCAAAAGCTTAACCACAACTCCATTCTCCCAAGGCTTGTCTAATTTCTTCTTGAATGGGTCCGATAATTCAATAACCGCACCTTCCTCATCCTCCCGGACCACAATATCCCCTTCTTCAACTTCAATTTCATCATCCTCAAGCCAGGAGTCATCTTCACAACCCGTAAAGGGCCCCGAGGTCAGCTTATTGTGATAGGAAGGAGCAGTCTCCACCATTGGGTCATCTCCAAATAGGGGACCAGAAACCCATTCTCCTTAAGCCTCACTTTCTTCATTGATCGGTCCTCCTCAAGGACACCTGATTGAGGATCAGATGATCCCGAAGAGGGTTCTGATCTTTTGGATTGGTTGGGGGGTGACATAGTGAACAGTAGCAGGCGGAACCTAGAGAGAGGTGAGAGCTTCTCTCTCTAAAAAGTAAAGCAAATATGGGAAAATTAAGTTCTCCTAGAATATAGGTGGTGTCTCTTATCTTTTTTTTTCTGTTTTTTTGGACTCAATGATGCATTCCGTAATTACGAAAATTGCAAGAAAGATTGGTGTACAAAATCAATGATTTTCAGAATGGTCAAAGAGACAGTCAATACTGAATGATGCATCAATATAAACCAAGGTTATCAAAACCGGACCGGTTCGTCCGGTTAACCCGGTTCAACCGCCTTTTCAGCAAAGCCCCGGTCCGATTCACTAGAAAAAACCCCCCTATTACACTACCGTTTTGAACCGGCCGGTTTTTACGGTTTTTAACCGGTTGAACCTCTTTTTTCATTTAAAAGTTTTAAAAATGGTGAGAGTAAGACTTGAACCTTTAACCTCCTAATAATATTTAAAGTCATTAACCAACTAAACTATTACAAATTAGTGTTAACTTTACATAAGTTTTAGTATATATTGAGAATGACTTCAATTTTGACCATAAAATTATTATAATGAATATATTTTGACTGTTTTCTTAAAAAATTAATATATTTTAATAAAACGGTTGAACCCCGGGTGAACCCCGGTTTTCCTTGAACATCCTCTTCGCCGGTTCAATGGCCGGTTCGGTTTTCAAAACCTTGATATAAACTACTACTTTTTAGTTCAACAAAAATAGAACTGACCAAAAAATGCCTTAAAATTATATAAAGTAAGTTTAATTTTGTTAAGCAAATAAAAGAAGGACTAAACAAGCCCGTGGAATCCACGAACTGGTAAATAAATCAGAATTCAGAGCCTATAAGTGTGAATTATACTAAGCCAACAATCCTTGTCTGATTGACGATGTGAATATGTGATAATCTTTTTTTATATATATATACAATAGAATTACATAAATAATCTCAAACCCCAAACCCCCAAACTGTTTCCAAGAGTATGTCATAATCTTGAAATAGGACAACGTCTTTTCCTCCATTATTGAAAAAATAAAATTACTAATGGTGACAAACGGAGAGGTAAACGAGTATTTTATGAGTGCTGTGCATTAATCTCATTTCGTTCCGGTAACACGACAATTGCATTATTTTCTATTTAAAAAAAGTTTGCCCTAAACATGTAATGCTGCAAATAAGCCACCTTTTTTTTTGTTGAGCAGTGGAAGATTATTTCAACCAACAATCCTCGTCTAATTTGTAGATGTGATGTGAGTATGTCATAATCTTGAAATATGATCACTTAAACAGACAACGTACGCTTATATTTCATCACAATCTAATCCTGTAAAAACTTAGGTTGAGCATCTTGTTTTACACTGTTGTTTTTTTTTTTTTAAGAAAATAGGATATTGGAGAAAACTATATAAAATCATACACCTAATCTCGTATCCTAGTCGAACAGATAGACATCATGACTTCGATGTCTAAGTATCGAAAATACCTCACCTTGTTTCTTTCCACCTCATCCTCTTCCTCTATTTCCTGTTTAACTCTTTGGGTACAGTTATGCAGACAAGAATGGTAATTTGTTTTTGTATTTAGTTTGATAGAATTCAAGATAGTGATAATTTGTATTTGGTTTTTAATCGAATCCATTCTAAATTTAATTTAATTTATTTTATTTTATTTTTATAAGTATTTTTCTATCTATGTTAAGCTATATTATGTAACATAATATTTTTTCTTTAATTATTTATAAATTTAATGTCACATTGTGAGGGAAAGGATTAAGGAAAAAAAGTCAAAATCTTCCCGCTTCACTGTTGTCGCTGAGTGCCGTGCTACTATTTCAGGCAAACTTTAAGATCAGTCCCTGACTCCAAAATGTTTTTAATTCAGTCCTTAGGTGTCAAGATGCATACCGATATAATACTCATACTACATTAAAATCACGTTAAAGTGTTTTGCTAACAAGTCAATAGTTACAGAGGAGGACATATTCAGGGATTTGCTCTTTCGTGCTTTTAATTTTGTGGCTACTTTTCACCTTTTCAATTTCGGTAATATGGGTGCAGTGGATGTGTTTGTTTATTTGCCTCAGTTGAACTCATTTCAACCAAACAAAACATGGAAGTTGTTAATGTTATCAGTTGCTGCTAAATTACTCGTTTTCGCTGGTGCAGGAGTTGGTAGGTAAAGCTATATTATTATGCTTGGTTAAAAGTCATTACTGGCCTCCTTTGGTTGGTTATTGATAAAAAGGGTAAAAAATCAGCAAAATAGGATTACTTAGTAATGGATTTACCACCCAAAAGCTGAAAACTCTTCAGTGTTTATGCTCCAAAAAATAAGTGTCTCAAAAAAGCAAATTTTTTAATGCAGAAAATCCAATCTGACGGCAGCTAGGCTGGCAGAAGAGAAAAGCTAATTTGAATACTAAGCAGAAATCACGCACAAAAAGTATTCTACGTTGATGGATACACCGTATGCATGATTACCAATTTTTTTAAAAAAAAATCTTTTAAGCTCCTAATATTTTCCGTCCTTTACCATCAGCTTAGTATAACAGGAAACCGTCCTGAGACGACTCTGATAGGCACTGGCAGGCAGGAATCTGTAAAATTGTTCAGGTGGAATATGCGAGTGCATCTGTGTTATGTAAAGTACTACAGAGGAGAACTAGTCTCAGGACCATTCTCCTGAATATTTGAAGCATGGTACTTTGTCACCACGTGGTTATCATTTTGGTAAATGACCAATGTCATAGTTCTTATCAAGTGAAATCTTTGATGAAATTAGTCTGTAATTGCCATACAGATTCCTGTCGACTTAATAAAATCATTTTGCAGGATCTACCAGCCAATCTTGTTAACCTTTTATGGCTTTGGTGTTTGTCATCTTTCAGTCAATATGCTACATATAAATCTCGTGTTGAAGCGGCGTTTTCATTTCTCGTGTGTAGAGCTGTAAACTGTCATTTTGCTATTTGGCAGACATGGATGTTTTAAAGGGTTAAGTAAACTATAAATATGGGTATTCCTCATGTTAATTAACACTTTGTTAAGAGACAACAGCTACTCTACTTTTGATCTTGGACCTGCTAGTCACCTTTTCTTTTTGTCTTTGTTCAAGATCTGTTTATCACTGCGCTGCATTGGTTCATCAGTTTAAATCCAACCCATTGAAAAGTGTCAAGCTTTTGTACAGTTGTAAAGTTTCCATCTGCATTCTTCAACTTCTCATTGCATTGGGTATTTGCACGTTTAACTAAACCATGAGAGACAATGATGTCCCTTGCTGCAAACCTGTATATTGGGCATACCTGGGCATATGCTTTTCCCTCGTGTCAGTTGCTGGTATCTCATCAGGCCTAGCTCTAGGCCTACTGTCCTTCAGCCAAGTTGATCTTGAGGTCCTCATTAACTCTGGCCTGCCCCATGATCGTAAGAATGCAGGTCAGAGTTAATATATAGCCAGTTGTTACCACATTGTGCAGTCACTTATTCTAAAAATTCTTTTGTAAAGAACATACTGATCCCCTGCTAATTAAACTACAGCCAAGATTCTGCCGCTTGTTCAAAATGAGCATTTACTTTTGTGCACCCTTCTCATTGTCAAAACAATTGCAATGGAGGTATGCTCATAGGTAATTCTTATTATAAAAGGTTTTGTTCTTGAACAGATTTGTTGTGAATATATATTAACTTCTGCTATTTAAGGCACTGCCTATTTTCCTGGATTCCATTCTCCCAGAGTGGATGGCCATTGTTGCATCAGTCACCCTTGTGCTTGCTTTTGCTGAGGTAATCTTTCTTTTTGAAGTGTATATTAGATTCCTATAGGCTAGATATGAGATGTATGGCTGGTGTTACACTCTCATCATTAATCCCTCCCTAGATACTTCCTCAAGCCGTGTGCTCGCGACATGGATTAAGTCTTGGTGCAAAACTATCCGGTTTGGTTCGATTTCTGCTGCTAATCTTGTATCCTGTGGCGTACCCTACTAGCAAGGTAGTTTTCCTGTCCGGTCTTACTTCAAGCAAGTTGATCTCATTTTCATGGAATAAAAGTTTCATGATGTGAACACTTCTGTTTCTCTTTGGATCCGAAACATGAGATTATCATTTTTGCACCGACCCAAAGCTAGCAGTAGAAAACAGCTGGTCAGTGGATGAATAATATTGTTGGGCAGGTTCTCTTCTTAAGATTTTTTTGTTTCTAGTATTGATAAGCCTTCTTCATTAATTATCCAGGGCTATGAACCACGAAAGCACCTGAATTTTTAGGCATGGAATATTGAAAAGGACACATACCTTATTGATTTTGACAATTTCACCAACGATATATCATGAGCATACATATAGGAATCCATATTTCTTTTGAACTTGGCCCATCTTTTATCATGACCCTCAAATTTAGCTCCCCAATGAAAACTTATATTCTTCTTGTTTCTGTAAGCTGCTCGACTGGATGCTTGGGAAGGGGCATTCTGCGCTTTTAAGACGAGCAGAGCTGAAGACATTGGTGGGTTTCCATTCAAATGAGGTAAGCTTTGGGATGGTTGTGATTACGATTCATGTCCTGCAGTTACAACAGTTTCAAATTGATACGAATTGTTGATTGTTAGGCAGGGAAAGGAGGAGAGTTGTCAAGTTATGAAACTACAATCATTTCTGGTGCTTTGGATTTAACACTGAAGACTGCTAAAGATGCAATGACCCCGTTATCTGAAAGCTTTAGTCTTGATATAGATTCCAAGCTCGACATGTATGCCTTTCAGTTTATGATTGCGTGGAATTTTTTTCACCCCTCGTTGTTTCCTTAATATATGGAAAAGTTTAATTAGTCTTTATCATCAGGCATACTATGGGCTTAATAAGGAGCATGGGTCACAGTAGGGTGCCTATTTACTCTGGAAGCCAGAAGAATGTCATTGGCGTCCTTTTGGTAAGCAATTGAAGAATACTAATTGATTTAGTTTGATATAAATGTGCATTAACTCGTAAAAATTTATGTTTTTGGTTAAGGTTCTATGTGGCTTGTTGTTATGACTGAATCTTTGCTAAAAAGATGGAAGTTTTTAGCAGCACTCATGCATCTATTCTCCAGTAATCTGGTTCATGAAGCAAACTTCTCAATTTATTTTTTTTCATTTCTAAATTCAGGTTAAGAATTTAATATTCTGCCGTCCAGAAGATGAAACCCCAATCAAATATATGACGATCCGGAAAATTCCCAGGTAAATAATTCCTTTAAACACATTTTAAAGCTCTTGATAAACTCAATTCCAGTAAACCTCAGTCCTGACTTGTTTGCACAGCTCAGCTGATGGGTTATCCTTTCTTATTTGATTGACAATGCCCTTCACCAGGGACACATTCAGTTTATTTAGCTAATTATATCATTCCAAATAACAGGATCCATGAAGATTGCCCGTTGTATGGTATACTAAAGGAATTCCAGAAGGGTCACAGCCACATGGCTCTTGTCGTGAAGAGTACTAAGAAGGATGTAAAAATTGATGTAGAGACTGCAGTGGAGGAATCTGCTGCCACCAATTTAGATTCGAAATCAGCACAAGAAGAGAGCAGAGGTAAGAGGCCTAAATATTGTTCAAATTTTCTCCCTTTCAATCTTTTCAATCCTTTTAGTCCCCTAAATTTCAAAATGAACAGTCATATCTAGAGCCTTGGCCCTTGGCTCCGAACTTTTACAGGAATTCGCCTTCCATTAGATCAGAAGGAGCAGCTTAATATCTCAACAAATACTTCCCCTTTGTACGCTAGTCACATGGAACGCCAAATTCCAGCATTTAAAAGTGTAATGGCACAACAGAAAGACTTGCGTCCTCATGGTAAAAACTGGGAAGGAAATGATGCAAACATAGCAGTAGAAGATTTTGAAATTCCGGGGACTAGTTTGGATGAGGAGGTTATTGGTATTATAACAATGGAAGATGTTATGGAGGAACTGCTCCAGGTTGGTTTTGCCTTTTTCTCCTTTTGTATTGTTAGTGTCAATAACAGGATATCTGCGCAGCAGTTGTCCTCATTTCAATCACAACAGGGGCTTGGTATGTAACCAAGAAAAAGAAATAATAGACGCACTACTGATTGTGAGAAGAGAAGTATATCAACCATGATATTTTTTGACTTGAAACCTTTTGTTCTCTATTACTAAAAATTTCCAACAGTTTTTTATCCGAGCATAATCAAGTTAACTTTACCATCCTTGATCACCAACAGAGGTTGTACAAATGTTCGAATATACTTCCAAAACCTTCATAGGTTTGTAGATAGGCAACTTCCTTCCACGTGCTTATGAACTATAGCCATTACTTCCTATCAATTCAATTAATCTCGCTGCTGTATTATCCATGAGACATGCGCTTCCTTGTAAATCAATGCTTTACTTTTTATCAGGAATATTACACAAATTCTTTAATCTCAACCTCCAACGTCTAAGCTTTTTGCTTTGTAATTTTTCTTTATCATTGTCAAGACCCGATAACCCTGATCCCTTACTGAATATTTCAGGAAGACATACTGGATGAAACTGATGGATACGTCGACCTCCATAACAAGTGAGTAATTGCAGCTTGTTATCTGTATGCATTTACCAGGTTTGGCTTTTGGCTATCTTAGGAATTTATGTGTCTTTGTTTCGTCTTTCAGAATCAGAATCAACCTAGCACATTCAAGAAGATCAATGTCAAGAACTCCTACAGACATTTCTGTTCCCCGTTTTTAATCGGGCAGCTCCATCTCCACTTGCTTTTCTTCAGGCACTATCGTAACTGAATCTTTGTTTGTAGTGTAAAAAAATATTCTTTCATACAGGTCACTCATCCTGTACACCATTTTCAACAACCTGTTTCTAGATCATTTTCCTTTGGGGTATTTTTCCTCTCAATGCCAATGCCATACCAATGTAAGAGTGCAATCAAGAAAGTAAAAGAGAATATAAAGATGGAATCTCCAGCAAGTTTCCAATTGTTGTGACGTTGTCTAAAATGTCGTCCACTTATGAATGAGGAATGCATTTTTTTGTTAAGTTCTGGTTCCTGCCGGCTATTACCTTCCCAAAGAAAGTTCATTCTGCGACATTCGCTGCCTGGCTAATACCTTCCCGAGAAAGTTCTCTCCTGCCAGGCATTCGCTATTCTTTCAACTTCAAAGCATATATACTTACCATGAGCCAGCATCTTCCTGCATAATTTAACTTAATAAAATTTGTTTGATGTTGCAATGGTGTCGTGAAGTGGATGTCGTTCCAGTAAAAACAAGATTTAAACTTAATAGATTACATTTCGGCAAGATTTTAACTTAATAGATACTCAAATCTATCTTTAAATTGTCCAGATACCAACAAATGTTACGAAAATAATCAAGTTCGTTTCCTGTCTCACCGCTAGTAATCTTTCCCGCGTTTGATTACGACCCCGCATGCAATGAATTGTTTGTCGTTAGTAAATAAGTTTAAAACAAGGAGATGTAGGATTATATTGAATAAATCAATTGGCCGTGGCCAAAGCTAGCTATTTCCAGTTTTCCACCAAGAGAGGGTTTTATTTAATGACATGAAAAGGTACGTACTTTTCTTAGTTACAGTAAAACAGTTAATTGTCGATTAGCTTGTCCTCCAATAGCACTGCCAAATGACTACTCGATCAGGAATTTGGTGCGTCCTGACATTATTTAGTGAGTCTAATTCATATCCTGAAAACATAAACTAAAATATTAAAAATATATATATGCAAGCAGTTTTTTTTTTTTTCATAATGTCTAACCATACACGGGTGATCTGCTGATTTTCAGTACTTAATGGGTTGCAAAATCCGGATGGAGTTTGTTTATTAAAAAAAAAATTCAGGTGGGGGATAGTGTGTGCTTTTCAACTGCTCCCGTTTTATATGCTCGTAAATCCTCCTTGAGGGAAACTTCCTCGAAACTTCCTCTGTTCCCTTTTCAACTACTGTTTTTTCTACTTTTTTATTTTTGGTTAACCGACAATTAGTTAGGTTTTTATCTTTAGCACTAGTGGCTAGCTAGGTCAGGCTCAACTGAGCAGCACTTTATCAATATTAGCCTTGGGTTCAATTTTCAGGTCTTTATCATTTAATCATAAGTGGAAATATGCCAAATTTCTTATTCACAACCATGCGCATCTTTGTCATCACACTGCAGCATTTGAGATTGTGAAATTCAATATTGAAAAAACTATCCTATATATCAAAGAGGTTTTCTTGTTTCCCTGTGCTTTGCCCATCCCACCCCATTAAGCTCTCTCGTATTTTTGTTAATGTTCAATGCTGAAAGCAAGACTTAATTGAACGGGATCAGGGTATTTGAAATTCTCGAATTTTTTATCTAAGATTGCAACTCTTTCAAAACATTCTTTTCGGGGTCGAGTTTATGACACATTTAGATAACAGAACCGGAGGGAGAGTACTACAAAATCTCAGTGAGCAAATTCAATAACTTTATAACTTGAAACACAAGTAAGATATGGAAGAGACCTGTTAAAATGAAATGAGATAAAAGAACGTATAGCATAAAGCATCCCTCCATTTTGATGCACAGCGCTTTAATTAATTAGCTGGTGAGAAGAGTTAAGGTTGGTGACAGGAATAGAACTCAGGGTTATTGCTGCATTAAGCTTCAAACCTTGAAAAGTATTTATGTGGGATATCTGTTCTTACATCGTAGCTTCGATCACGTGATGAGATTAAGCTCATACCTATTGTATCATTGCAGCAGTTGGAGCAGCAATATCCAATAAGAGAGCCCAAGTGCCTCCTAAAATGTGCCTCTATTTCTACCCAATTTCAAATAGTATTTGGTAATAACCTCGGAAAAATGCTTTGCTTTTTTCAAGAGCCAGATGCAAAGAGTATCGTCATCTTTCAGATACATCAAAGGGTATCATATTAATTTGGGATTAGTATACTTCATTATTATTGCCTTTTAGAACAATGACGCTAGAATGGTGTCTTTTTCCCTCCCTGTACATCTCATCCATTTAATTTGAACTAACTCATTTTTCCAGATATATATACTACCTGTATATACATTTCCTACCCATCAGTTAACTCCACCTGCGCTGCTAGCGAATCTAAAACCCCTCAGTTAAGCCTCTCATAAAGTACTGCTTCCTGGAACCAGAGATCAGCTGATCCTGATCCTCCACATATGGCAGCGAATGATGTGCCATGTTGTGAGCCCATGTTTTGGACCTATTTAGTCATATGTGTGGCTCTGGTGTCCTTTGCTGGCCTCATGTCTGGTCTAACATTAGGACTAATGTCTCTCAGTTTAGTCGATCTTGAAGTCCTCATAAAGGCTGGTCAGCCTCAAGACCGCAAGAATGCAGGTTGGCTTAATTAGTCTAAAACTCAGCTCAGTTACTTTTTTGTTTTCGGTGCTTGAACTTACCCCTGATGATTTCCAGCTCATTAACATTTGTGCTATTCTTATATATATCTTCCAAATGGCAGAGAAGATTCTGCCCATCGTTAAAAATCAGCATTTACTCCTATGCACCCTCCTAATAGGAAATGCAATGGCAATGGAGGTATTTTGTTTCTTAGTTTACCATTAAAAAAAAAGAAAAATTGTTTCTTAGTTAGTTCCTTCAAAATTTGAACTACAGATAGATAGTTAATTCATGACTATATGTTGGAAAAAAGGCCCTGCCTATCTTCCTTGATGCGATTCTTCCAGCTTGGGGTGCAATACTTATATCAGTGACCCTCATACTTGCATTTGGGGAGGTAAGTCTTGCCTAGTTCGCAAGCTAACTACAAGAAGTTTGTTCTTCTAATATTCCAAGATTTTCTAATAAATTAAGAAGGCACGTCTAAATTATTGCAGATTATCCCTCAAGCTGTTTGTTCTAGATATGGACTTAGCGTGGGAGCAAAATTGTCTGTTGTAGTTCGACTGATTGTTATAGTCTTCTTCCCTATAGCATATCCAATCAGCAAGGTGAGTTGCATAAAAAAAATATATGCTAAAAGAAAAGGTGGCCTGTTCTGCTTCATGCAGGAGGTCTATTGCTAATTCCGGAAGTCAAGACGTTTAATTTATCATCAACGTATGCCTACTTTTTTTTTATGTCTATATGGTACAGTTATTGGATTGGATCCTTGGGAAAAAGCATTCTGCTCTATTACGGCGAGCAGAGCTGAAGACTTTGGTGGACCTGCATGGAAACGAGGTCTGTGAAACTCAAAAGAAAAAATTGCACTTGTCACAATCAACTACAATGAATGGCTCTTACCTTCATGAGAATTTCTGAAGTAGAAAGATTGATATACCTGAGTTAATTACTTGTTAGGCAGGAAAAGGGGGAGAGCTGACGCATGATGAAACCACTATCATTACTGGCGCTTTGGATATGATTCAGAAGACTGCTAAAGATGCCATGACACCAATATCGAACATATTTTCGCTTGATATAAATTCCAAACTTGATGAGTATGTCCTTTTGCAGTGTATATATATGTAGAAAGCTTTGGTCTTAATTTACCTCCTACATAACCCAGAATTTCTTGTTTGTTTTTTTTTTTCTTTTCTGTCAGGAAAACAATGGGTCTGATAATAAGCAAAGGTCATAGCCGTGTGCCCATTTACTCTGGAAACCCGACAAACATCATCGGCCTGATACTGGTAAGCATACTAAAATCTCTAGTTCATTTCTGTTAAAAACGCGCAGCAACAAGCTCAATACTTTAAAGAGTTGATATCTTTGCAATGGTAAACATCAGAACTATTCTTGGTGCCTGTTATTTTTGCATTATCTTTCTTCTACGGAAATCCAGACAAAAATACTTTATTCACAGGTGAAGAATTTAATCAAGTTTCGTCCTGAAGATGAGACCCCTATAAAGGATCTAACCATCAGAAGAATTCCCAGGTATAAGTTTTTCTTCTTATTTCATTTTGCTATTTGGTGTCCAAAACTTCTATAATTGCATTCTTGCTGGGAATATAGTCATGCACTGAACCTTGATGCATACTTTGGGAACTTGATAGATGATCAATATAATCAGTGAACTTCTGATCGCCAATATAGTAACTAGTTATCTCGATCTCAAAATCCCACTGCAGGGTACATGATCGCTTGCCTCTTTATGATATACTGAACCAGTTCCAAAAGGGTCAAAGCCACATGGCTGTTGTTGTTAAGAGCAAGGATGATGTTAGGGACAAGGTTGAACATGCAGGAGCCCAACCTGACGTGCTGAAGATAAATATCAATGTTCCAATTACGAAACCAAAAGAAGAAGCAAGAAAAGGTCCAATCACTACTTGGATTCCTACACTGCTCTAATCTATGTGAACATATATAATAGTTTGTTTGTTTTTTTTTTTCTTTTTTGGGCTCAAGACCTCACCTCTCTTGCTGTTCCAAAAGACTAAATATATATAGTAGTTCTTATGTTCACTTTTTATCTTCAGGATCTAAAATTCAACTACATAAAAGTGAACAGCTGAAGTCCCCATCTATATATTCCAGTGAGACAGGTATTCAAAGCCCAGCTCCAAAGAATGTCAGGGTTCCAGCAGATTATTTGCATCGAGAGGTACAGAAGCGTGAATATCAACCTGGTAATGTTTCAAATGAAGAATTGGAATTTCTTTCAAGCTCGGAAGAGGAGGTTATTGGAGTGATAACACTGGAGGATGTTATGGAGGAACTGCTTCAGGTGATGATAAATAGAAGTTGACCTTAAGTTTTGCTGCTCTATATATTTATTTGACTGGCAATTCCTATTTTTCACTCTCGTAGGAAGAAATATGGGATGAGACGGATGAGTATGTTGATGTGCATAACAAGTAATGGCCTTTCACATTTAATTCATGTGTGCATTCAAACTTGTTCCTACATTAATTCCTGATAAAATGCTAACTAAACACACTCTTTGTCTTCTCTCTGACAGAATAAAAATCAATATGCTACCTTCAAGAAGGTCACCAATGAGGTCACCAGGATTAGCATCGCCTCACATTCAATGGGGAACTCCTGTGGCATCCCCACTTTGTTCATGTCATCAGAGTCCATTGTCCTCTCTTAATCATACTCCTACACTGCTGCATTCACCCATTCCACAGTACAACCACTCACCATTCATTAGACCAACTTTTTCAGCTTCCCCTGCAAAATCTGCTCCAAGTTCTCCTGGTTTACTTGGCGGGTGTACTAACTACTCTTCACCATCTGCCCATCGGGTATGTCCAAATATCATAACGGCAAATGCAGTCCTTTCTTCTTTATATATATAGGATATGAATATTATTTGGTGTTGGATGTGGTGGTTCTTGGAATTACTTGTAAAGTACATTGCTGGGAATATTTTGGTGCTTCTAGTCTCTACTGGGAAATTAATCGGTCTTCTTTCCTGTTGAACTTTGTGGCAGGTATCCAGAAAGGCTTAAGAGGAGCTGAGGTGGCCTCCTGGTGGGGTTTGTATAGCCTTTTGCCCATGTGGCAATGCATGTTTGGAGTTGGGACTACTAACCCGTTTCAACATTGGGCTTTATGTAATTGGGTTCAAATAAATGGGCCTTAGAATATTCAAAAGTCGGCCAGAAAATATACTCCCACATCGATGTACAACTGCCGTACTTTCTTTTTTTTTTTAAACCGAAGACATTGGGCCATGCTGCATATTCAATTCACATAATCGTTTCATAGACAATGTCTTGGCTTCAATTGAAATATATTAACTTATGTTATAAAACAATGTATAAATACATATATATATGTCATTGTGATACATACCAAATATATATACTATATAGTATTCTCATTTATTATATATATGTGTAAATTAGAAATGGAGAGGTTAATGAAAAACTGAAACCGGGTAATGAAACCCGTGACCGGAGAGTGACCGGAACCTCGTTGGAACTCACCGGAAAAATCCTTTCCCCCTCAAACTTCTCCTTCTTCCTCTTTTATTTATAACACGTTATCAGCACGAGTTAGCCTCTACCCGGAGAAAAGAAAAACAGACCAGAAAAGGGTGAACGGAGAAAAAAAAGAAAAAATCCGGTCGGCCGTTTTAGACTCCGGCGACGGCTTCCGCGCCGCCGTGCACGTCACCGCCAGCACCGGCGTGTTCCCCGTGCCGGCGCGACTCCGACCCTGCCGTTGTTTTCCGTCGCCGCCGTTGGACGCTCCATCCACTTCCGATGACCCGACGGCCGGACCCGTTGACACGAGAATAACCGTCGAGTCTGCAACCTTCTTTTTGCCGTCTGCAGCCGTCCCACATCGAATAGCCACCGCTGACGACGAGCTGCTAAGACCTCGCCGCCCTATGCCGCGCCTTCACTGACGCCTACCGCCGTTCAGCCCGTCGCTGTCCCTTCCTTTTCCCGACGCCGGCGGGTCTGTGTAAGTTTTTTTTTTTTGGGATGGATTGTTTTTGGTAGTTGATTTGTTGTTGTTATTGTTGTTTATGATTCATTGTTGTTTGTGGATTGTGTATGGTTTGTTGATATTGATGATGGAGTTCACGGCGTGTTAATTATTTTTGGCCGGAATTCGGCGTGAACAGTAATTTTGGCCGGAATCCGATGACCGTGAACAGTAATTTAGGCCGGAATCCGACGTGAACAGTAATTTGCATCTCGGGTTTTTCCCGGCAATCCCGGAAGGCAATTATACTTATTTTGTGTTTGGCCGGAATTCAGCGCCTCGGAATTTTCCCGGCAAGCCCGGAAGGCTATTGTATTTATTTTACTGCTTTCCTTTACATTTTAAATGGGCTCATATAAGGCCCATCGCCTTTAATTTGCAGTTATTTAATTTTTATTGGGCTAATTGTAAAAGGCCCATGTATTAATATGATATATTATATATCACTGCTGAAAGATTTATCGAGTAAGCATATTTTTTTATTTAAATTACGATTGGGCTATTAAAAGGCCCATTGCATTTAATTTCTCGCTTTAATTTCATTTACGTTTTGCTTGAGTTCATACAAGGCCCATCAATTTTAATTTCTGTCATTTATTTTTTTAATTGGGGTAATTAAGAAAAAACCCCTGTTTATTTATTTTAATTCAGCGTTTATTTATTTAATTATGTTATTTGATTTGAGGCCCTCAAAATTTCCTGAAGAAATTTGATATGGGCATTAAATGCTGAAATGCATAATAGTCTAGAAGACTAAATGAAAGAGTCATAAAGACTCAGTAAAAGAAAAATGCAGCAAAGACCGGAAGTCTTACTGCCAAAGGTCCTGCAAATATTTATATGACTACCAGATGTGGGACATTGAATGACCACTAAGCTAATGGGAACCCTTGATCAAGCTAAGAAATGGCCCAGCTGCACCAAAGAAAAGAAGCATCTAACCCCTTCATGCATTGGTGCCCGTCAGGCTTTCCCAGACTCATCTCGCCGGCGAAATTCAATTATCTGCATTAGCTATTCGCCCGTTCACACATTCCCTTTTGTTCTATGTTCGCCCATGTCAGCATTTCGTATCGTGGTTATTATATCAGCAATTGTGTCCTTACCCATGAAAAATTCTTGCTGAAAGTAAAAGCCCCCTATCGGATTTGAACCGATGACTTACGCAAAGAAGATGGTTATTCTCATGAAATTTAAATACAAATGTACGCATCTGAAGAAATGCGCGTCCCTGCAGGACAAAATGTAATATCAATGAAACCATGTCTGGTCGAAATAATGACCACGAAATTATGATATTATTCTTGCTCACTCTGGAGGAGCAAGTTAATTGCTTTAATTTTAATGTTTAATTTTCAGCCTTATTATTTTTGTTATATTTACATTATGTTTATTCGTATTACTTTATGTTTATTCTTATTACTGTTTATTTCTTGTTATATGCACATTACATTCTCGTTTCCTCGAATAATGACCCTGACATTTGTCTTGTAGACAATGCGATGATATATTCCGTACTTAATACACGGAAATTACTTATATGAAAATTTCTAAACCCGCTCCAGAAGAGCATGGGTCTTAATGTGCTCCTGAAGAGAAATATTTCACCTACCCAAAAATGTAACAGCATTCAAGGGGGAGAAGAACACTGTATGTGAATACTGTTGCATACATAAAGAATACAAATGTAACTATGATCTAGAAGATCATATGCATACGCTCCTGAAGAGCATAAACTCCTGAAGAGTATAAAATTTTCTTGTTTACAGCAATTAAACAAATTGTTTTGTTGTGGATCCCATTAAATTGATTCTGCTCCATTCCTTGAAGTGAATGAGACAGTATAGTGCCTGTTGCCAAGGATATGGAAGAAATTATTCCAACTATTATGACTGTGAAGATTATGACAAAAGGCAAGGCTAAAAGAAAACATACATATTATTATTACAGAAGGGATCAATACTTGAGAACATCCACATAGAGGAATTGTTCTCATACATAAAGCTGGATGAAATTATTTAACGGTTGGGTACAACATTAACCCTGAAACTCTGAGCCTCACCATTAATGTTGACCCTAACACTATCGTTCCAGGAGAACCACATACCACCCATGTTGTTTTCTCTAGGTATCTCAAACCGATTCGTTGGAGGAAAACGAAGTGGAATCACACCATGATTCTCTGCTGCTTGCCACAAAGCCTCAGTAATCAGTACCATGTTAGGCTTGTACTGATTCTTCAGATCCCTTAAGGTACGCACAAAGTCTTGAGACCTTCTTGCTACACCCCTGCAATTCCACAGTAAAAGTCGTACCTTAGGCCATGTAGGTGGTAACCCAGTCACCCTTGGGACGCTCCGAGCCATCATGGAAACCTGATAATAACTGCTTTGATTTAAAATTTGACATGAAGGCTCTAGCTGAAATTCCTACAGTCTATTAGATATGAAAAACATAATAGAGTTAGCCGAGTCATAAAAGGAAGCCCTTAGATTGCTTTGGTCCTCTAGGAAGAATGTTTCTTCCATAGGAGTTACAAAGAACCTAGATGAATATAGTTCATCAACAAACACTAAACGAAGAATTCTCGCCAGATCATTCGGTAGTTCCTCTTGCTGCTCATTCACCATGCTATAAGCTAACCTATTTCTTCTTCCTAGAGAGGCATTTATGCATCTTCCTGTCTCAACTACCTCCCCTTCTTATAGTCTGAGATTAGACAACTAGGTGTCAGTTTTTCAAATGTGGACCCTTTTTCTATCTCTGAAAAGATCCAGAAGATTTTTCGGTAATTAAAACTTTGCATTATTTGTCAGTAAACTCCAAAGCTTTTCAATCTTCGAGGTTTTTGCTTTTGGAAAAGTTTGTCACTACTTTAATTATTGTCCAATAATTCTGATCTTTTTCGACATGAGTGGCAGAAATAAGGCTAAAATTGGCACATATATAGCTAGCCTGAAGCTAGCAGTTGAGTAATTGAAACTTAACATATCCATCCAGAAGCTGAAATGCTCTAGCCTGAAGCTAGAAATTTTAAGTGTTTAAATACACAAGTTTATACAGCTTGAAGCTGAGACCAACTAGAAGTTGGCTGATAGATATGTAATTTATAGCTAGCATGCACCAGCCAGAAGCTGGTAAATAATTTTTTCTAAGTTATCCAACCTGAAGCTGGCACATAAATAGCAGCCTGAAGCTGGCACCAACTTGAAGTTGGTATATGGACTTATTGTTTGGCATGACCGGTTGGACCACCCCGGGTCAATAATGATGCACGAAATTTATTGGGTCATTCATTGAAAAATCAGAAGTTTTACAATCAATGAATTTCCACGTATTTGTATGCTACGAAATTAATTATATGGCCTTCCTAAGATGAGATTAGTCTGGAATCACCAGAAAGTTTTGGAAATAATTCAGGGACATGTACGCGGACCAATAACTCCGTCGTGTTGACCATCTAGGTAATTTTTACGATGCATCGACTAGATGGTCCATTGTGTGACGCAAGTTGGCATTGTGCGCACTTATTTAATAATTTGGCCACTTGCGGGTACATATCCCTACTTATGTTATTAGACTATATGTCTAGATAATGCTGGTATGTTTCTTCAATGGATAATTTATATCATTGGAAATAAACCTAAAAAGATCTGGGCCATATTGACAATTAATTGCAGGACCATTGATGAAATATCACTGTTTGAGAAAATGGTATTTTATATGCAGCAACACTTGAGTGCATCAAGCCAACATGATAAGATCTCCCCTTTAATTGATTAATGGTCACATACTTAGTATCTCCCATCTTCTGACCATCGATTATATAGTATAAAAATGCTCCACCACAGCATTGTTTTGTTGGTCCTTAAAGAAGATTGGGAATATATGTTGTGTATGTTGGGTATGTTAATTTGATGATAGAGTTTACCAAACATAAGGGAGAGAAAAGAAGCAGCTGGATCAAGGAAAGAAGCAGTTGGATCAAGATTCAAGATTGTTGAAATGCATTATATATATGAATGATGATCCTCATATAATCAAAAGAAGATGATTCATATGCAGAAAAATTGATATGTAATTGCCAGACACATTTAAATTAAGTGTGACCATATACCAGCTGCAAATGCTCCTGTTTAAATTGATATTCCTGAAGAACAATATAAGTATGCAAATGAATCTATAGTTTATACTCAGTTCCAAAAAGAAAAGAAATTCTCAATAGAGAAAAAGGAGCAAATGTGATAAGCTGGCCTCAGTAAGAAAATATGGCCTCCAGTAGAGGTTTGAATTAAAAGTCCTCTAGAAGAGGTTGATTCTCTGACACAAAGTGATAAAGTTCCAGAAGTAACTCAGGTACCTGAAATAAGTGAATATGGTGAGATCTCAATTACAGTGTCAGAAGTAAGATGGAACCGACGAGAAATAACCATCGACGGAATAGAATTTTTATAGCGCTAAATATTAAAATAGAGGATGATGAACCTACTAATGAATGTAGGTGCTGTATGATTGGCCAAAATAAAGAGATATAATTAAAGGCTGTGTTAGACTCGCTTGCGAAGCGAGATATTTATCGGACCTATAGTCCGTACACCAGATGGTGTAAAATTGATCGGTCGAAAAATGGATATTTGTGCGGAAAATATAAATGAGATATAAAGCACGGTTGCACAAAGTTTTACCCGAACGATCTGGTATTAATTATGAGGAGATTCACTCCCCTGTGGTGGATGCAATTATTTGAAAGGTCTGGCATTATATAAAGAATTAAAAATGCATCTAATGAATACTTTTACAGCCTACTATGGATCCATAAGTTGTGAGATATACATAAAGATCCCTGCAGGATCCCAGTTGCCTGAAGCAACTAATTCCCGGGAAATTACAAAAATTGAACTAAGTTTAAATCATTTTGAGTATGAATAAATTTGTATGTTTATTGATTGGAATTCCAGAAGATGTTTCCAAATACCGTGCTATTAGACTGGTCCTGGAGTACCCTGTCTAAGTGCAATATGTATTGCTTGTAACATAAAGCCTGAAGCTTTTGATTTAAGCCTATTGGCAATATATGTATTTGCTCTTATCTTGGGAATAACAAATGTGTAATCCTGTAAACCCGAAAGAGAGTATAGTTAATATTTGCAGATGTAGATTCCTTATTTAATCCACATAAAGCACAGACGGACATCAGCTACAACTTTACACATGATGTTGCTATATTATCGGGCCTACAAAAGCATGATGGGAAGATAGACGCTCCAACGACAAAATTATGAAGATTATGCTGCCAACTTTGTCCAATTGAAGTTATGATGTAACAAAAATGATCAGACAAAACACACGTCACCAGAAGCTGACAAGGACGATTGGCATGCAATAATATCAAGCAATCAATGGAGGCAAAAATGAGGGGGAATAGAATACGCACTGCACTCTTTTTTCCTTCACCAAGTTTTTATCCCACTGGGTTTTTCTTGGTAAGGTTTTTAATGAGGCAGTATCCCCAAAGCGAATTCTACCCATCAACACAATGACATCCAAGGAGGAGTGTTATAAAACAATGTATAAATACATGTATGTATGTCATTGTAATACATACCAAATACATATACTATACAATATTCCCACTTATTATATATATGTGTAAATCAGAAATAGAGAGGTTAATGAAAAACTGAAACCGGGTAATGAAACCCGTGACCGGAGAGTGACCGGAACCTCGTTGGAGCTCACCGGAAAAATCCTTTCCCCCTCAAACTTCTCCTTCTTCCTCTTTTATTTATAACAACTTAGTTGCTTTTTAGACACTCGTTGTAACCAAAAAAAATAATTTAAGAAAAATTCGACAAAAAAAAAGAACTTAAATAGGAAACTTAAAAACAAAAATGCGGCAGTCTCAGCTTTAGAAAAAATGTGAGAAAATGCAAGTACAAAGCTTACTACATTTTAATATATTTTTAGGCGGACATGCAATAGATGTTTGTGTTATAATATTTTTTTGGGATTCCCTCACAAAAGAACAAAATAAAAAAGAAAAACAATGCCCTCCTAAAAACGTGGCCAAAATGAACTTATCCACCCATATAATATAAGGTACAATTAGGAGTTCCAACTTTGTCATTACCTCCTAATTTTTCATGGCATATAAATATAATCATCAGAAAATATCATAACACACGATAATCAAGAAATATCTTGGGAAAACGACCAAAAGAAAAAAGAAATATCTTGGGAAGTCTCCGTGCAGTAATTAAAAGTACCACCCACCGTTCATTTAGGATAAGATAATTGATCATAAGAACATACTCATATGACCCCTGTGAGAAAATAAAGGAAAACATTGGAAGAAGCCATGAACACTACTCTATCCTTCTCGAAAACCACTCTCTACCCAGCAAAACTCCCGCCATGGAAGAAGCCAAAGACCCGTGCAACAGTCTCCTCCAAAAGCATGCAAAACCTAAACAAAACGCCACCAAAAGATTGGAAACTACAAGCAAATGCCAAAGGTTTTGGAAGCAGCACAAGATCAACCCCACAAGGCATACTACAGGAAAGTGGCAATAACAACAAGAACGAGAGGGGCAATAATGATGGCGATGAACCGCTCCCTGAGGAAGTATTCAACAGAATAATAGTGAGAGTTCTGGTTTCTGTTGGGGCACCTCTGGCTCTTGCACTTGGATCAATGCAGCTTATTGGTATGGCCAAGAAGTACCAGATATGGGATGTGCCATTGTGGGTGACATATCTCACGCTTCTCCTAACTTTTGGGGCTTCTACTCTGGGGATAGCCTATGGGGCTCTTTCCGCAAGTTTGGATCCAAACAAGAAAGGCTCGTTGCTTGGGTTCGAAGAAGCTAAACAAAACTGGACCGAGATGTGGAAGGAAGAAGATGAGGGCAAGAGCCAGATGTGAAGAGAAGAAGCTGATAACATCTGATTAGCAAGTTCTTCATTTTAATGGGTTATCGTTTTTCAAAAGATTTATATGTTGGGTTATCAAGCTAGTGTTGGTGTTTTAGGCTTTAATCATACTTTTTCCCCAATTCCCAAGTAGATCAATCCCACCTAGAATTCTCGATAGTGTAAATCGTGGTGAATCAATATTCTAAATCTATACTTTATACTGGATCCGTTTTTTATCTTTGTTTCTTTCCAAAAAAAAAAACGTTTATTAATTGTGGATTAATAATAATGCTAGGTGAAAAGTTTAATATTTGTTGGCCCAATTCGAACACGAATTGGTTTTCTTCAATCCAAGTAGATATTATTTCACGGTAATAGCATATGAGTATGAAAACAAATTTTTGGGGGTAAAAACTAGTATAACAAAAACAATATATGAACTTTTTTTTTTTTTGAGAAGTAACAATATATTAACATTAATCCCTATTTCAATGCCCAGCTTTAAGCCTTTGACTAGTTGCCAGGCCGCCATAGACAGCAGCTTTCAACTGTTCCCAGTCTATTAATTAAGCTAAGCTAAAGGAGTCATGACATAGGTAAGAGTAAGTTATATTGCATTTGTTGATACTTGATATTTTATTTGTCATGAAATATTTGTGATGCTTAAACTAGTCACGTATCTTTTTTTTTTGTCTATATTGCATTTGTTGATACTTGATATTTTATTTGTCATGAAATATTTGTGATGCTTAAATTAGTCACGTATCTTTTTTTTTTTGTCGAAAAAAAAAAAGCATCAGTGGTGTCATCATCGCCCCGTCGGTCCAAGCCCCGGTCAATACCGGTTACATCCTGGCATTAGACCCTCCTCATAGGAGAGACCGCCCAACCGGGGCACCAGCGGACACCCTCACCTGCTACGCGTCATAATACCAGGGAATCACCGGGCTCAACGGCCAGCACCCCACCGTGTGGAAGGCCATATTCGGCCGCATCACACTATGGGGCTTGACTGGAAGCGCCGGGACTCGAACCCGAATCTTGGAGATGGCAGGTTGAAGGCCTTGCCACTGGGCCACCACCCCCGGTGGTAGTCACGTTTCTTTTTGTCGTAAAAGAATACTAATTAACATCATTTCCGATTTGGTTCAACCCCGGATCAATACTGATTAAGAGAACGGAGTTCTTTTTGCGTATAAAGAGTAAGGAGTCCTGTGTATTAGGCGATAGGCACATGTACATACCTCCTAAAGTTTGTGTTTCGTTATTTTGTTTGAAGGACCACTGTGCAATTATGACAAAAATGACGGAACAAGAAAGCAATTTTCTAATTCTGACGTAGACCTTTATCTTTCTTGATCGTCTAGGGAGGATATGACTACAAGTCCGTAACCAAAAGAAGCCTTCTTTTTTATTCTTTGTCCACAAAAGGATGTCTTCTCAAGGAAGTAAAAGGATAACATTTTTGATTTCTATTATTTACCTTCTGAATATTGTGTGCGCACAAAACAAACACCAGACAACTCTCAACCACGCTAATTAATTAAGATTTTTAATTATCCTGTTACATCATTGGCATTTGGACGGACTAATGTGATGCATCTTACCGTCACCTGATTTACAAAGAACTTGAAGTAAAATGTTTTTGAAAGGGGTGTTAAAAAATTGAAGGACTATTGTAGGATCGATCCATGTATCTTGAGTTTGAATTTCTTGTATATGTGAAATTTTTTTGATGGGAGACTCACTCTCTGCCATCAGATACGCGCTCATGATCGAATCCAGACTAATTCACGCGAAGCTGTGGACGTGGGATGCGCAATCAAAACAAACTAGTTCACTACCCGTGGATTCCACGGGCTTGGTTAGTATTTTTTTAATAAAATATGTAACAGCCCGGGTAAAAATTTTGGATTTTTACCGGACTGTAAAAGTCTATTTACCGTGATTTACTGTTGAATTAATCTTGGGTAATTAATTCAAGGTAAATCGGGAGTCGTTTTTCGAAACCGAGGGTTTTCCCGCGCTCGTGATTTTCCCGTGAATTTTTCGGAACTAAGTTGGTATTTTTCGGGTTTCGAAATTTCTCGGAAAATCACACCGGAAAATAACTAAGGAGGTATCGGTTATTTTCTGGTCCGGATCGGATTCGCCCGTAATATGGACGAACTGTATTATTGATATCACAAGTGTAATAGTATTTTTTTTCAGTTTATAAGGAGAAGAGCCGGGTGAGGAAGAGAGGAGAAGAAAAAGAAAAAAAAAAGAAAGAGAGAAAAAGAAGAGAAAAGGAGAGAAAAAGAAAAAGAGGAAAAAAAGAAAAAGAGTGAAAAGAAAAGAAAAAAAAAAGAAAAGCAGAGAAAAAAACAAAAGCAACGAGAAGAGGGAAAAGAAAAAAAAGAGAGAATGAGAAATAAAAAAAAAGAGAGAAGAAAATCAAGAAAAAGAAAAGAAAATGAATTAAGGGAAATACAGAAAAAGAAGAAGAAAATAGAGAAAAAAGGAAAAAAAATGGTAACAGTGTCGTCACCTCCCCGGAGCGCCCCCACACTGTTCACTCATAGCCGATCCCCGCCGTGTATCGCCGCACCGCCGCCACCACGAGGTTCGTCGTCCCGTCGCGAGCTCAGCCCTGTCGCCGCTGTTGCCTTCCGCCGCGAGACCGGCCGTGACGCGCCGTCGACCCGATGCAGAAACCGGCGGATCCGCTTCAACACCGTCTGCCGCCTCACGCCGACGACGCAGCGCCGTCCTTCCACAGCCGTAGGGGTCGCCTCAGCCTCGTCAACCCCGCGTGAGCTTCCCCTTGCCCGTACCTGCCGTTCGTCGCGCCGCCATCGCCGAACCCGAGGTGAGACCCGCTTGACCCGCGTCCGACCCGCTTCGATTGGTCGGGTTGCGTTTCTGGTTATGGGTCTGCTGCTGGGTTGGGCTGAATGGTGCTGGGCCTGACCTTGGGTTGGGTCTGGGCTGCACTATTCATGACCCAACCCGAATATTTTTTTAAAAAAACAATATATATATATATATTTTTATTTATATTCTGGAATTCAATTTTTGGAAAAAAATATATAGTTATTTTGAGGAAAATATGGACGACTTGATTCTGGTATTTTTGTGAAAATATAAATATATTTACTTAGTTAAATAATTAAGTTTTGTTTTGGAACTTATTATTAAATTGGAAAAAAATATATGTAACTTGAAGTTAATTTCTAGAAATTTATATGTATATTATTTTGGCTGGAAAATTATTATTGTGGTATATGTATATGTACATGTATTTGGAAAATTAAAGTTAATTATATTTTGTGTTGGAAAATTAAATTGTAAATGTATTTAGAAAAAGATAAACACTATATGTATTTTCTGAAAATTATAAATAGATTATTATTTTTTTTGAAAATTATAGTAATTATTATTTTGGATAATTATAGTTATCTTATGGAATTATTTTGAAAGAGTTTCAATTAAAGTATAGTACCAAAATTATATTCGGATATACGTTCGGTTAATTATTTTCGGTAAATGATAATAATAAAAGATATGTAACCGGGATGGGTATATTTCGTAAGATTGGCATCATGACATACTCTTATGTGCATTTATGTGTATGTATGATTTGTTGTATAGGTTTGGATATCGGGCAGTTTCCCGAGGAGCCGGCGTCGGACCGGTCATAGTTTCCGAAGTTGAGTAATCGGCCAAGGTGAGGATGGATTTCCTTCAATATGTGCCTTATTACTCGGTTTTTATGTTTTGATGATTATTGCATGGTTGGATGTTGTATTTGCTGTGTTTTGGTTCGGGATGTCTATCCCGATGTCCTGTTTGGTTTTTGGGATGTTTATCCAATGTCGGTTATTTTGGGACATTTGCCCTTGAGTCGTTTTGACACTAAATAAATGGGAATAATAATAAATTGTGACAAGGATGTCGATCCTTGGTTTTTGGATAGGGATGTCTATCCCGGTATCCTGGTTAGGGATGTCGATCCCTGTTAATTGATTTTAACGACGGTAATATAATTGTCGCGTGATAGGTAGTGGTACGACTCGATGGTTAGAAAACTGTTTCGTGGTGGCCATGACCTGGGTTACTTGATAAGCATGTCTATGCCTGGGATGTCTATCCCGTGATATATTTTTGGGATGTCTATCCCTGGGTTCGTATTTTTGGGATGTCGATCCCTGGATTTGGTCTGGCACCCGGAATGTGTTGATAACCAGGTTTGACCACTAGCTTATCCGTGACGGGGCCCGGAAAGATAAAATTGGATAATTGATTTTATTTGAATCTTTTGGTTGGGCTGTTTAGCCCGTGTTTTTGACTTGAGTAGTTATAGTGTGCATACTGATCGTCTTTCCATTGTCGTGAGCACTTCGGACTCACCCCTCACCTGCGGGCTTTCATCCCGTAGGATGAGTTGTTTCATGTACAGGCTTGGTGCATTCCAGACAGGCTGCAGCGTTATCCCTTGGACGGGCTTGGATCTATAGTTTGCATGTGTCGCATACAGTGTTAGTGTTAGTTATTTAAAGTCTTCCGCTGTGCATACTTTTGCTATTATTGGGCCATTGGGCCGATTGTGTTATTGTTATCGTTTTTATTATGGGCTATCGAGCCCGGATATTTGTTTTATACACTGTATGCTGAGTCATTTTGGGTTGGGTTGTCACAGTTCCGGCTCGTATTTACTGTGTACGGTAAATACGGGTCGGGGCGCTTCAAAATATATTTTTTTTATAAATTTTAATTTTTTTATATTATTGTATGGTTTAAAATTTTTTTAACAGTATACGCATTAAACTTGCTGCTCAACCAATCTGAAAGAAAAAAAAGAATTGAAACTAATGGCCATATAAAATATTAAGTGAGGTCCTTTTTTCCAATTGCATACCTGTATTAATTTATTCAATTTTCAGGTCAAATTTATATTTATATATCGTCAATTTAATATTTTCTTATTTAGAATTATTTAAATTTAATTAATATTCTAAAATCAAGCTCGCCAATGGCCGTATAAAATATTAAGTGGTATATTTGTTAAAATTTTGAACTTAGAAATCTAATACTATGTAACGACCCGGGTAAAATTTTTGAGATTTCACCGAGTCGTTTTAACTCTTACAACGGTAAATAAATTTTATCGTTGTAATCAAGAATTCTACCGCACCAGGTTTTCCGAGTTTTGCCGGGAGTAACCGAGCTTCATTTCGATTGCCAAGGATATATGACGTTTGGAGTATCTTCGAGCCTCGGAATTAACTTTCGAGAATTCTACACGGCCAACCGAGCCTCGGTTTTCAATTCCGAGACTTGGGCAACGCTCGGGAGAGTTAATTGGATTTTCCGAGCCTAAGTTGTATTTTCGGACTGGGATGGAATTCGGAAAAGACGATTATGCCCCTAGGATATTTGGGAATACAAGAGAAGCATGAAGGGCATATAGGTCTTTTGTTGGCTCAGATTTTTCTACCTAACCCTACAATAATTGAAAGATATTTTATTTATTTATTCTTTTCTTTTCTTTTTCCTTTTACCTACCACTTTCTTTTGTCTACCAGCCGGCCACTACCCATCTTCTCTTCTTTCCTTTTCTTTTTTTTTTCTATATTATCTCTTCCTCCTCCCCATTCCTATTTTTCTCTTCACCGATTCCTCTCCCCTCACCCTCACCATTTCTTCTTCTTCTTCATCTCTTCCAGCCGCACCCACCAACAGCCACCGCGCGCAGCACCAGCGCGACCACCACCTCCCGCCTCTCCATCTCCCTTCGTCCTTCCCCTCAATCCATCGCCGCCTCGCCGCCCTGTTCCTCTTCCCTCCTCGCGATGCGCCGCCGTCCTCCTCCCACCAGCATCGCGCCCTGCCGACACTTCTTCCCCTGTTGCCGCCAAGAGGAGTAACCAGAGGAGCCCGATTATGGCCACTCCTCACTTCCCCCTCCCGTTCTGCCCCGGACGCGCCGTCACATCTCCTTCTCCTCTTCCTCTCTGCCGCCGCCGACGACGAGCAAGTCGTCGCCTTCTCGCCACTTCTCCTCGTCGCGCCTTCACCGCGAAGCACCGGATCGGGCAGACAGCCGCGACCCGCCACCACCTCACC